>SDVV010025478.1:0-12416 GCA_016164225.1 Gammarus roeselii | reverse complement strand
TTATCACCCATATTGCATTATATTTGTAAATGAATTGCCATTATTTATTTCCCATACATTCTGTACATTGTCTAAGTCTGTATTCATGAGAAATCATATTTAAATTGAACATGTTCCTAATTTTAGCTCCTATTCTTCTTGACTGAGCGCATATGGCTAACGTTTATTTTTTCGTACCCAATGACCACAGGCGCCTTCCACCGTCTCGTTACGCGGACGTTTCGCCAGATTGCTAATTAGATTATACCCGGTGATAACAAGTTGGGAGGATCGGTCCAAAAAAAGACTTGGGTGGAATGGGAAGAAAATCCAAATACAAGTGGCTGCTTCGTGGTGAGATGGGCACCAAAAAAAATCGTCTCATAACCGTGTGTTTCGACTGAGAGGTACAAAATAGGAACAGTTGACGTTTTGTGTTATGACACTGAATATCCTCGTCACAAAATATAACATTCGCGGCAAACTAATCTCCATATGGCAAACATACTTTACAACAACAAGAAAAACATCTTGACAATGCAATATGGTTTGAGCCAAGCCAGCATTGGTTGAATTTTAAGAAGTGTGGGACATCCAATTATTTACGTTTTCGGAAAAAAAAACGAGTAACTACAGTTAAAAAATGCTATTCAAAGCACTTTTTTACCTTATCTATGATCTTATGAAGTTCATCGTAGGTAGATGAATCGTCGAGTTTTACTCGACTGGCCCATCATTCCTATCCATGGTCTTATGAAGTTCATCGTAGGTAGATGAATGGTCGAGTAATACTCGACTGGCCCATCATTCCTATCCATGGTCTTATGAAGTTCATCGTTGGTAGATGAATGGTCGAGTAATACTCGACTGGCCCATCATTCCTATCCATGGTCTTATGAAGTTCATCGTAGGTAGATGAATCGTCGAGTATTACTCGACTGGCCCATCATTCCTTTCCATGATCTTATGAAGTTCATCGTAGGTAGATGAATCGTCGAGTAATACTCGACTGGCCCATCATTCCTATCCATGATCTTATGAAGTTCATCGTAGGTAGATGAATCGTCGAGTAATACTCGACTGGCCCATCATTCCTATCCATGGTCTTCTGAAGTTCATCGTAGGTAGATGAATCGTCGAGTATTACTCGACTGGCCCATCATTCCTTTCCATGATCTTATGAAGTTCATCGTAGGTAGATGAATCGTCGAGTAATACTCGACTGGCCTATCATTCCTATCCATGGTCTTCTGAAGTTCATCGTAGGTAGATGAATTGTCGAGTAATACTCGACTGGCTCATCATTCCTATCCATGATCTTATGAAGTTCATCGTAGGTAGATGAATTGTCGAGTAATACTCGACTGGCCCATCATCCCTATCCATGGTCTTATGAAGTTCATCGTAGGTAGATGAATCGTCGAGTAATACTCGACTGGCTCATCATTCCTATCCATGGTCTTATGAAGTTCATCGTAGGTAGATGAATCGTCGAGTAATACTCAACTGGCTCATCATTCCTATCCATAGTCTTATGAAGTTCATCGTAGGTAGATGAATCGTCGAGTAATACTCGACTGGCCCATCATTCCTATCCATGGTTATATGCAGTTCATCGTAGGTAGATGAATCGTCAAGTAATACTCGACTGGCCCATCATTCCTACCAATGGTCTTATGAAGTTCATCGTAGGTAGTTGAATGGTTGGAGTAGAACTGGACAGGCACATCATTCCGGGAATTATTCGTTCGTCAAATGCATGAGTGGGCAGCGGCACTCACGTCATATTGCAAACACCAGGCTGAGTACTATGTTCTTTGTTCTAGCAGCCGATCGAGGTATGCGCGTTGGAGGCGGCTTGAGGACACATAAAACAGCCTTTGTTTTTTACTGCCCACTCTCCATCATCAGTCCTGTTGGTCAATTCGGCAGTACGTAATGGTGACTTGTACGGGCTATTGTTCTATGTAAGTACATTACATGATCGATACATAAGTTTGATGCTAATAAAAGTAGCGATAAAATATCACATAATCTGCACATCCTTCAGCTACCTTAATTATATCGATGCATTTTAGCACGTCCAGTTATTAACAAAAACTGTATTGTTTTTGTTAAAAACTGGAAGTTAAGAATTTCTTAATCAATGTCAATAAAAAAATTTTTTTTTACGAATTGAAATGAAATTTTAATCCTGTTCCTGACATTGACATTGATTGGGAAACTGACGAATAAACTGCTACTGGTCAAAGACTGATTGATTTTGTTGACGATATGTTCCTGATCCAAATGGTATAGATACCTACAATGGAAGCAATATCCTTGACCTTCCATTTATTGCAAGCGACTCTTATTTGCGAACGTTGTAATGGGCGAACCACTCGGAACCAGCGACCATACCTGTATCCGTTGAATGATAATGCTTCAGTTGAAAACGTCAATAAACTTCGAAGAAGTTGGCTGAAGAGGGGCTATGGCGTAGGGATGGGTTATATTCCCTAAGATGGGTTATATTCCCAGGATGGGTCATATTCCCAGGATGGGTTATATTCCCAGGATGGGTTATATTTTAGGATGGGATATATTTCCAGGATGGGTTATATTACCTAGAATGGGTTATATTCCTTGGATGAGTTATATTCCCAGGATGGGTTACATTTCCAGGATAGGTTGAATTCCCAGGATGGGTTATATTCCCAGGATGAGTTATATTATCAGGATAGGTAATATTCAAAGGATGGGTTATATTCCCAGGATTGGTTATATTCCCATAATGGGTTATATTCACAGGATGGGTTGTATTCCCTACGCTATTGACCTTCGCTAAACAATTTTTGATTGCAGTTACACATATTGAATATGAGCTTATCCCTGTTCGTTGAAATACGTTCTCACTTGAAAATAATAAACATCAAAATTATCTGAATCCCCGTTCATGAGCGACGGACTCACCACGAGTACGTGTAAATCTTAAATATTGACGTACGAAGTTTTGCCATATACAAATGAAAACTGTCTCAAGGAGTCATTATGTAATGGGTATCTCTTGGGCCTATTTTTCCACTAGTTCTGGCATTGCGCTACAAACCTAAATTAAAGCATAGTAGATATGTTCTAGATACAAACTTCATACACATTTCGAATAAATTATAAATCTAAACTCATACATGCCCAAAACGAGAGCTGAGACTCATAATGGGTGTTATCATATAAATGAATTTATTTCATGTTTTGTTTGGGCAAAACAGTTAAAATTAGTGTTGAATGCTATTCGACGATTGGATCCATCACAATGACGGTAATTACTATTTATAGAAGCATGACAAATTCCATTTCATTATATGATAAACATTTCCATTTAACTCCGCTAACTAAACAATGAGTGTGGAATTTCAACAAAAATCCGCGTTCCCTCTTGTTTCTCTCACTCGGTACTGGCTTCATGTGAAGCCGCTCAAAACCTTAAGAAGTGATGCCGTCTCTCTCAATAAAGCATCAGACCGAAGATACTGACCTGGAGTTGGCCCACATTAGCATTGAATATGACCTCTTACGGCCAAATGAAACCATAACAAGTGATGCCGTCTCTCTCAATAAACCATCAGACCGAAGATACTGACCTGGAGTTGGCCCACATTAGCATTGAATATGGCCTCTTACGGCCAAATGAAACCTTAAGAAGTGATGCCGTCTCTCTCAATAAAGCATTAGACCGAAGATACTGACCTGGAGTTGGCCCACATTAGCATTGAATATGGCCTCTTACAGTCAAATGACTCCACCGCGGCCACATCGATCCATAGCAGGATTTGTATTTCCTCCCGGAGACAAACGACGACACCGTGTGCTTTTAAATCTTGGGCGGAATTAGCATCACGGGGCCACCCGGTGCCACCGCGTCATCTTGGAACTTCAGACATAGTATTTGTAGCCTCTCGTGACCACATCAGATCAGATGATAGACACGACAATATTAATATAACAAACTTGATTAAACACGAATTTCATAGGACATGTCGAAACATAAGAAGTGTGGGGTCATGACCGCCTAAAATGCTTCAATCATGCCATATAACCATATCAATGTATTACAGCGAGCATAGCGAAGGAGGCTTCCTGTACGTTGACGGTCGCCGCTAAAAAGTCCTTCACAGATCAGGCATACCAGACCAGAAGGTCGCTTCGCTCGGTTAGTATGACCCATCAATATAATTAGAAACAAGAGATGAAACCAGTAGCGAAGAAGCTAATCTAAAGTGAACGGAAGTTATTTGGTCGCATGCAATGGAGACGGGACTGACAGCTACATCCTATCATAGATCAAGCCGACGATGGACGTGATGCATATGCATGTGTGTATGCATGACCTACAGGGGAGCAGCAGGGAAAGCCTAGAAGCAGATATAGTGATGACTCGACTCTGGCCCAGCCAGGTTACCCACTCCTATATAACCTGCGCTTACGGTAATTTCCTTAGTCTGCTTTGTTTACGCCCAACCTAAATCATCTTGCCTAAACTTGTATAAATTGTTCATATATATATATATTATATAATAAACCAATACGAGTTCAAGTGAAAAGTCCTCTGCCTACAATTTCACAGGAAATAATAAATCACTACATTATAAAATGCCTCATTTAACACAGTTACGTCCATCTGAAGAATCGCATGCGTTTTTGAAGCTCTGCCTCTTTTCTCAGCCATGGGAGCCGGCGTGGCTGACAGTAGCTGGTATCCCACCAAACGAACGTTTTTAGTGGTCCCAGGAATACCACCTCCTCGGCAAAAAGTAGGATGCACTCTTGGCTATAGCACCATGACGCTGCACTCTTGGCTATAGCACCATGACGCTGCACTCTTGGCTATAGCACCATGACGATGCACTCTTGGCTATAGCACCATGACGCTGCACTCTTGGCTATAGCACCATGACGCTGCACTCTTGGCTATAGCACCATGACGATGCACTCTTGGCTATAGCACCATGACGCTGCACTCTTGGCTATAGCACCATGACGCTGCACTCTTGGCTATAGCACCATGACGATGCACTCTTGGCTATAGCACCATGACGCTGCACTCTTGGCTATAGCACCATGACGCTGCACTCTTGGCTATAGCACCATGACGATGCACTCTTGGCTATAGCACCATGACGCTGCACTCTTGGCTATAGCACCATGACGCTGCACTCTTGGCTATAGCACCATGACGATGCACTCTTGGCTATAGCACCATGACGCTGCACTCTTGGCTATAGCACCATGACGCTGCACTCTTGGCTATAGCACCATGACGATGCACTCTTGGCTATAGCACCATGACGCTGCACTCTTGGCTATAGCACCATGACGCTGCACTCTTGGCTATAGCACCATGACGATGCACTCTTGGCTATAGCACCATGACGCATTTTTTTTTTATTCGTGTCAATGTAATTGTTAGGAAGTATGTTATTTCTTAGTGCGTCCGACTTAGTGACTGTTTTGCTCGGACATTGTAAATGTGTGTTAATTCAATTGCTCTTGTGGTCAAGGGAATTACTGTAGGTACAGAGAGAATCACCCGGGAGGGGAGAAGAGGGTAGGGGAGGAGGAAAGGGGAGGAGAGTCAGTTGCATAGTATCGCACCAAGACGTTTTTTTTTATTCGGCCGATGTAATTGTTAGGAAGTATGTTACTTCTTAATTTGACCGTCTTAGTTGCTCACACCTTATACTTGTAGGTTTATTTAGTTCTATTCTGGTCAATTACTTTTGGGGTGGCCAAAACGCAAATGGCACTAGAGGATCTCTTTATCCATCAACGTCACACAAAGATCTTATTTCGAGATATATGGTCCTCTCACAGCATGCAGTTTTCTTACGGTTTCCTCACGGTAACTTACGGTTTACTTACGGTAACTGGTTGCTTAAAGTTACGCTTGCTCACGGATGGAATATATATATGTACGTTATTAGGTCTTGTCAATGCTATATATGATGTTATTGGAATATTTCGCACGGTAGGAGGTTATGATATATATTTCTATATCCGTTATTGAATGACTCATTTGAATAGAAGCCGTTGTTTATACATGATATTTTATTGCACGATTGATATTATATGATTAAATTCACTTGCTTTTTCCCATTAAATATATATATCTCTTTCAGAGTTTCGTCACGACACAATGTTAATATACAAATAGCTGCAGATACGTTCACGTATTTTTCAGATGATTTTTTCTGTGGACAATGCAACAAGATTTATTTATACATATTCATTAATGGATTAAGATACTCATTTAGGTGCACAATTTTAAGGTCGGTTGCAGATACGTTCACGCATGTTCGAAATATATTATAGGTGGGCGATCAAACATGGTCAATTATAAATATATATTTATTTGATTTATAGAGAAACATTTACATCGTTTTTAAATATTAGAGTCGCTTGCAGTACGTTTCAATGCACATTTTCGATGCGTATTGAGGTGGACAATGAGACAAGTTAAAAATTATATTTTGTTTTCATTTTTTTTAAATAAGAACTCATAAGGATTTTTATATTGTGAGAACATTTAGAGGATAAAACCTATTGATGTGTATGTGCTTGCATCTTTATATTTATTAGCGACTGTCGTAATATGTACGTAGCCCTTTCGAGCTGAAATCTATATTTTTTATTGAATCCCCTTGTATGCATATATTTTCAGAGTTTCATCAGGACACAAAGTTAATAAACAAATAGCTACAGATACGTTCACGTATTTTTCAGATGATTTTTTTTTGGTAGACAATTATATATATGATTTATTTATACATATTTATTTACTTGCTCATTATATATATTTATTCGATTCAATTTGATTCATGTTATTTTTTGCGATTGTTTTTTATCAATACCCTTAGCGCTCCGTTGTACTTACTCCAGCAGTAACTCCTTCTATCGTTTTCTTTGTGACCAGACATAGAGAAATCCGTAAAGTAAATAGGTGACTGTTGAATTCTTTAAATACTAGTTTTAAGATGAAAATTTCTAGTGGGTTGCGGTTGAGAGCACCCCTAGACAAAATTTTGGATGCGTTCCTAGAAAATCTTTCAAGTTTGCTCCTATCTGTTCTTTGTCTTATCAGTAATTTTCCGCGGCTTGAACGCAATAAACATTTACAGGTTATAACATGTTCATGTTGACGTGCTCATATGGTAGTATTTCTGCCTCATGCACTGCTTTTTTTCCATTGCTGAACCCAAGCGACCGCAATAGCTCGATCTATATACGTCAGTGTCATTTAGCGACTGGCCTATGAGCGAGATCGCATCTGTACGGGTTACCTTAGCAAATTATCTACGTCTCGTGCAGATCCTTTTCTGTAGATTTGAGGTGCAAATACATTCGGAGATTGATGGTGCGCAAGTCTAGATATCTTCGTATTTGTTTTACGGTCTTTTTCACATGAGCATTTACGGCTTGGCTATACTTAGCAGCTGGTCTGTGGCCTCGGACACGCGAGCAACATACTATAACACGTTGGCTACAAGCAAATGATCTCATTCGGTTAATCGTTGACTGTTTCGCTATTCAGTAGTCCCAGCTGTCATTTATTTAATTCAGCGTACAAAGCATGATTTTCGGGTTATGTGTATGAAGTCCATGTATTCAGTCAGGGAAACTGGCCGCATTTTACGCCTCAATGTCCAAGCGCACACGCGCATGCGCGCATGTGTGCGTTGTCACCGTAACATGGTTTTAGTATGTCACAAAACAAGCTGTAAACTTTTGCTTTAGCTACTGTTCGGACCTTATGAGATATATATCGACGATAGCTTAAGTAGCTGTGTACAACTTCAATTTGCTTAATATCTATCACATTTTCAACGTAAGGCAAGAGGCGTTGTGTTGCAACTTTGTTGCATGTCATGTTGCATATATGCATTCAATTCTAGTCATTCGAGTTAAATTTAGGATGTTGTACACAAAGATTTATAGGATATATTTTTATTGATAATAGATTTTGACACATTTAAATATAGTAGGGGATTACACAGGTTTATCATTTATACGAAAACATAAATTTTCACTCAGAAAATTTGACGTGAGCAGCTTGGTGATTGAGTGCCACTCTGTGGGTTCTTCATCAATGATGAGCATTTATTTCTTACCTGAAGCTGTCGACTCGTCATATCGGTGTAGAATTTATCATCTGGGTGTGGTTTATCTCTGATCTATAGGAGTTCTAGACTCCTATGCGATCCTATCCTTGTAACAAAAACTTTGTTTTTAGTCTTCAGCAAGCTTTTTATCGATGCTAGTTTTTCAATTACTGTTACATGTTTATGACATCGAAGCGTTTCAGTTTTTTTTCTTGCTATTGCCTACATTACCATTCACTACAATCCCGCAGATATCCAAAATGTTTCCAACTCTTCTTGCACTCAAACGTTTGAGACACGATTCTCTCCCCTCATGCTTCATTACCAATATTTTTGGAACAAAGTCATGTATACATTTGATCTTATTGTGCAATTTTACACTTCATATACTTGATACCCTTTCATTACCCTGTTGATAATTTGGTTTCGTTCAACTTTAGCAGGTTTTTCTTCACATGACATCTCCTCGATATCACTATCACACGTTTCAATATCACTGCCAATGATATCCATTCCACTTAAAATATCCCACGTTTTTCCCATGAGTTCTAATTTATACATACAAGATCGTTAGCGTCACTGCGTTGGCAGATGTATGGGGCACCATGTAGGCATTTACACACATATTGTGCAAAAGGGTTACCATACACAGCCAGATGCATTAATACCTACGCAACCTAACCTAACCTAACCCATAGAACAACATCCCTCGCTTTGTTACAAGATATTTTATGCGCATCATCTTCACGGTAAGTTATGTTATAAGAACTAATCATTCTATCCTAACCACCTAACCTGACTTGTGTACGGTATTCGGTCATTGTTTCATACAATGCATAACAAATATCTCCACTTGGCTCAACATTTTGATCTATTCTTAGCAGTTTTGATGCGCACTCCCAATTTTGATCTAGCAAACTTCACCATAATTTCACGCCTCGAAACAGATTTTTCAATCGCGTTTGACAAAACGATGTTATCTCCGTCTGACACAATGTATGCAATTCATCGCTTAACCTTTGAGTTTTTAGGATAATATAATCAATTTGATTTAGAATTTTCATTGTTTTATCGGTTTTTATTAGTATTCATTACAGATTTTGCTGGATGAATTAATGTTAATGCATTTTTTGGATCAACATTGTGCGAATATGCAACCCTACCCATCATCAATATGTATCAGTCTCCTCTCAAATTCCTTAGGTATTAATGCATCTGGCAGTGTATGGTAACCCTTTTGCACAAAATCTGTGTAAATGCCTACATTATACGCCTACATTATACCAGCACAGGCTCCATATGTCGTCATATGCAGGTAACAACCGTGTATGTTCATGTTAATGTAGATATAAAAATTGGAATCATAATAATTCTCAATTAGTTAATGGTCTGCATTTGTTTTAGAAGGATGACGCCTAATTTGATATGGAAATATTTTACCAGGAGAAAAATGCAGGGGTATGTGTTATTTGCACTGTAAAGATCAAATTAAGCAAATCGAGCTAAACGTTCGGGTTCTGGCAACATCTCAAAGGACAGCATTATCTTGAATATGATACTATTAAAAATGGACGAAAAAATACAAGCTCTAAGGATGCTACGGGTGTGTTGATAGAACGTAATAATCTAGACCTGAGTATCAAAAACAATGATATAGACGATGCTCAACAGGGTGCGAGCAGAAAAGAAAAAGAGATGCCAGTAACAGCAAAACGTGGAACGTATAAAGATCGGGTGACATAGGGGGAGTATACCCAAACCTTAGCCGGAATGAAAAATAATGAAAATAAGGGGAAAACATAGGATACTTCAAGTGGAATGGATACCAGTGACAGTGATAGTGGTACCGAAGGTATCAAGTAGAAGAAGTGTAAAATTGCACAATAAAATCAAATGTATACCTGACTTTGTTTCAAATATGTTGGTAATGAAACATGAGGAGAGAGAATCATGTTTCAAACGTTTGAGTGCAAGAAAAATTGGGTATATTTAGGATATCTGCAGGAATATAATGAATGGTAATTTGGGCAATAGCAGGAACAAACCTGAAACGATTTGATGTCATGAACATATATGCGTCGAGAAGAAGCTCGCTGATGACTGTTAACAAAGTTTTGGTTACAAGGATAGGATTGCAAGTGTTGAATACTTTTCTCCCAAAGGTCTCCGTTTATCTAAAATGTGTACCTAGGGCGTTAGTGTGTACCTAGATGAGAGAAAAAACACATCCAGATGATAAATCCTACACCGATACGACGAAACGACAGCTTCAGGTGAATAATAAAATGCACATATTTGATAAAGAACCCACACAATAGCACTGATACCAAGAATCAAGATAACACAAGAGAGGGAGGTCGAAGTCGTTACATATGTTTCGCCAAGATGCTCGTGTCGATTTTCGGAGATAATAGTTATGTTTTCGTATAAATGATAACCTGTGTAAATCCCTACTATCGATAAATGTGTCAAAATCTATTATCACTAAATAATATATATATATCTGATAAATCTTTGTTTGCAATATCCTGATTTTAATCCGAATGATTAGCATTGAAATGCATACATGCATCATGACATGCAACGAAGTTGCAATACAACGCCTCTTGCCTTGCGTTGAAATGTGATAGATATTAGGCCAGTTTAAAAGTATGCCCCAATATTGAGGCGGAAATGCGGTAATCGTCTCTGTCTGAATACATGGACTTCTCCAAGTACCCCGAAATCATCCCTTGTACGATGAAGAAATTGCAGATATGCAACATGCCATGCATCGAAATGCACTACAACGCCTCTTGCCTTACGTTGAAAATGTGATAGATATTAAGCAAATTGAAGTTGTACACAGCTACCTAAGCTATCGTAGATATATATCTCATCAGGTCCAAATATAAGCTACAGCACAAGTCTACAACTTTTTTTGTGACATACTGAAACCATGCTACGGTGACAATGCACGCATGCGTGCATGCGCGTGTGCGCGCATGGACATTGAAGCGTAAAATGCGGCCAGTTATCCTGGCTGAATACATGGACTTCCTACACATAACCCGAAAAATCATCCTTTGTACGCTGAATCAAACAAATGACTGCTGGGACTACTGAAAAGCGAAACAGCCAACGATTAACCTAGTGAGATCATTTGCTTGCAACCGACGTGTTACAGTATGTTGCTCGCATAACCGAGGCCGCAGACCAGCTGCTAAGGGAAGCCAGACCGTAAATGCTCATGTGTAATAAGACCGTAAAACAAATACGAAGATATTTAGGTTTGCGCACCGTCAATCTCCGAATGTATCTGCACCTCAGAGCTACAGAATAGGATCAACACGAGACGTGGATAATTTATTAAGGTAACCCGTACAGATGCGATCTCGCTCATAGGCCAGTTGCTAAATGATACTGACGAATATAGATCGAGCTATTGCGGTCGCTTGGGTACAGTAATGGAAAAAGAGCAGTGCTTGAGGCAGAAATACTACCATATGAGTACAGTTTTGCGTGAAATGATGAAAGCACGTCAACATGAATATGATATAACCTGTAAGTCTTCATAGCGTTCGTGCCGCGGGAAATTACTGAAAAAACAATGAACAGATAGGAGCAAGCTTACCTAATTTTTCAGGAGCGCATCCAAAATTTTGCTTAGGTGTGTTCTCAACCGCACCCCGCCAGAAATATACACCTTGAAACTAGTATTGAGGGATGTAACAGTCACCTATTTTCTTTACGGATTTCTCTATGCCTGATAACAAAGAAAACGATAGAAGGAGTTACTGCTGGGGTAAGTACAACGGAGCGCTAAGGGTATTGATGAAAAACAATCGCAGAAAATAACAAGAATCAAATTGAATCGAATAAATATATATAACGAGCAAATGAATACATATGTATAAATAAATCTTGTTTCATTATCTACAGAAGAAAATCATCTAAAAATACGTGAACGTATCTGCAGCTATTTGTTTATTAACATTGTGTCCTGACGAAACTCTGAAAATATATTCATACAAGGGGATTATATAAAAAATATAATTTTTAGCACGATAGGGCTACGTACATATCGCTGCAGTCGCTAATAAATAAAAAGAAGAAAGCACATTCACATCAACAGGTTTTATCCCGTAAATGTTCATAAAATTTTCAAGTCCTTATAAGCTCTCATTTGAATAGAATAAATAAATTATAATTTTCAACTTGTTCCATTGTCCACCTAAATACGCATTGAAAATGTGCATTGAAACTTACTGCAAGCGACTCTAATATTTAAAACGATGTAGATGTATCTATGTAAATAAGATA
>SDVV010025477.1:0-12416 GCA_016164225.1 Gammarus roeselii | reverse complement strand
ATCGAATCTTGGCGATGACTGAAGTTTTTCCAATGATGATTTCACTGTCCACATACATTTCTCCCAACGTTATTGTTGGTATATTCTCTCTAACTCTTGAGTAGTGTTAGTAGATATAAGTGTTCGGAAACGTCCCCTGAGTGATTCGGACAATGTAATGGTTCTGTGTGTCTAATTACTTCGGGTATCCGACTTAGCCCCTATGTACCATGGACAGTGTACATAGGGGCGCGATAGTAGTCATTCGAGTGGGGACGGAAGGCGGGGGGGGGGGGGGAAGGGGGCAAAGTAGGGCAATGCAGCCCCGGAGTTTTCGACAACCTGTGCGGTTGATTTGGAAATGTTTTATGTTTTTGAACGTTATCGTTAGAGTGTTTACATTATATATTCATATTTGCCTCGATGACTATATATTTTGTGTATTTTTTACATGTTTATAGTATTATTTCATTAAAGTCAGGCTATAATTGACTCGTTCGGTCCCAGCTTTCGAATTCAGTTGGTAGTATTTCGTGGTTTGAACATTTATACTGGTACTGTTTATTAAGGTTTTATTGTATTATATATGTTTTTTCCTTCAGATAGCTGTATTGGGGTATACTTGGTTCCTTGATGTTATTAATTAAATATTTATTCGGTTCTGGTAGGAATATGCCCTCATTTCATTTTGACGCGGAGGTGTTGGGGGTACGGGGACCCTATACATCACAGTCATTACTCATTAATGTCATTAATGTCATTACAGTCATTACTCGTTAATGTCATTAATGTCATTACAGTCATTACTCATTAATGTCATTAATGTCATTGCAGTCATTACTAACTAATGTCATTAATGTCATTACAGTCATTAATCATTAATGTCAATAATGTCATTACAGTCATTACTCATTAATGTCATTAATGGCAATGCAGTCGTTACTCCCATGAAGGAAACCTTGTGCATTGGGAATAGTCTTCTCAAAGTTGAGCGGCAGTGCTCGAGGTGTAATAATATTATTATTAAGTGTAATAATATTATTATTATTACACCTTAGCACAACAATATTTAACGACGATCCAACCCTGACTGACGAGTTAGTGCATGTGTAACCCATAGTCTAAATGACTGCAGCCTCACATGTCGTATGAAGTCATTTCGAGTTTAGGTGACCTTGGCGATCTAAAGCACTGTGATGAAAGCTATCTTAGATCAAGTCCAGTGTCACTGAAAACAAGATCCAAGATCAAGATTCTGCCCATCTCTAGTCACTACCATCTCCAGACTGCGAGGAAGCAGGTCAAACCAATCGTCCCCTGCAGCAAGCAAGCAATGATCCTTACGATGGTTCAATCCGACCTCCTTTCGACATGCAACAACGCTTCGGTCCGACAGCTTGAAAGCTTCGTCCTCCTATATCAGTATCACTTCCTGGCAGTTGGAACCCGCAACCACTCGGCAGTAACTTTCCTATCCAGTAACTCGAATCCAACCTCCCAACAGTATTGCCTCGACCTGGCACCTCCAATCCACCACCTCACCCTCTCGCCAGCCTTAGTTCGAATCAGTTGCATGTCTCTGCCCGACAGTATCTCTGCCCGACAGCCCGGCCCAGACCCTCCGACTGTAGGGCTCCTGTCCGACAACTCCAGCTTCGTCGGCTGTGAGAAAGTGACAGCGGCTAGGAGAGTGCCTGGGACTAAAGAACTCCTGAAACATTAATGGACTCTGGAGAGGGAAAGAGAAACCGCGTGCACTTAGCGGTCAGATGCCGAGCTGGATCAGACTGAAAAACAACGGCATTGGACATAGTAGACTCAGAATACTTTATCGGCCAGGCCACTTTTCTCCGTTGAAACAGTCTCGTGTAGGGGAGCTGTGTTTTGTGGTGCGTTGGCTAAAACGTATGCAACGGTGATACGACTACATTATTTGAACTGAAATAATACGTCACTCTAATTTGAATATTACGATATTTTAACTGGAATTCTACGTTTATGCAACTGGAAGCATGTTTTTTTTTATATGGAATGGGTCGTATTTTAAATTGGCATGGTACGGTTTTTACCTGAAGTCTGGAATAACAGTGTTCTCTAAACCATCAATATTTGAGATCAAAATATATCTTTCATTCCTGCTGGTGAGACACTCGTCGTCCACATGCGGAGGTGATGCAGCAACCATGAAGGTGTCGTCCACACGCGGACGTGATGCAGCAACCATGAAGGTGTCGTCCACACGCGGACGTGATGCAGCAACCATGAATGTGTCGTCCACACGCGGACGTGATGCAGCCACCATGAATGTGTCGTCCACATGCGGACCTGATGCCGCAACCAGGAATGTGTCGTCCACACGCGGACGCGATGCAGCAATCATGAATGTGTCGTCCACACGCGGACGCGATGCAGAAACCGTAATTGACGGAAGATGAGGAAGTTGGCAGGTAATTTTGACAACGATTGATTCTATTTGAATCATAATACAATCACCTGTGTGATCATTAGTAATGCAACCAACCAGCTCATATTGAACGTCAAACCAATAGTGATTTTTTTAAATGAATTTTAACATTTATCTAAGACGATGTCAATTTTTTTATGGAGCCGAAAAGTTTGGTCATTTCTTACGATTAAATCATTATTTTTATATTATGACTCATTTATATGTTTTTTATATTATCGTTCAGATTCTTTATTTATTCACTTATATTCTCCTCACCTAATTGTTGATAGTGCACTTTTCATATCAGATTTTGGTAAATTATTTACAGCGAACAATTGTTTGTTCACCTTCTTTGATATTTATTGTTTTTTTTGCACGAGGCTATAATTTGCACCTCAGTTAACGGAAAATAATTGTTATAAAGAACCGTACCTGACGGCCACGCTCCCAACCATGGCATTGCCATTACTGCCTTTTGCAAGCTGATGAATCACGATGTGTAAACATTTGATGCAACTCATTATTTATTAGTGCTTATTATCTCCCCACAGATTTTCGCTCCCACGTGTTTATTTACAATGATGAATGACAGACGTTTTTGTTCATAACCCATGAATATACAGACATTTTAATCTTCACCCATATGTATATAAAAATTTACTTTAAACGTCATAGAATGCAAGCATTGAGATCGTATCACAAATCAAAATCAGGACTAGAGCTTTGTTGGTCAATGACTCATCACTGAGTTGTCTACTCACTTTTAGTACACAGGCTAGGCGGCTATTTTGACTGGCGGCTCGATGGCGTTCTTGTCTTGTGGATTGCTCCCCTCGCTATGATGGTCTGCTCCCCTCGCTATGATGGTCTGCTCCCCTCGTGACGTGACGTACCACAATAAAAATCAAATAATGGGAGAAGGAATACAGTGGTGTGGCGACTTTACGTTACATTTTACCAGTATATAAATATAATCTCCACCTGACATAACGTCTGTGAGAAAAAAGTTCCCAACGCTTATCCTAAAAACAAATGTCAGTAAATCAATTCCTGCCCCGTCCGATCTCCAAAATGCTGGCCTGGAGTGTGGGCCATGTAGACTTGACATGACAGGAATAATGGAAAGCAGTGTCTGGCCTCTGAGGACAGGGAGGAACAAGTATGTTATATAGTACTTACAAAATTGTAGACACGTGAGATGAAAAAGGCTTACCTATGTAGCGCTAAATTCAAAAACACTGCATAAGAGCACGAGGCTTGCTCTATCCTAGAGAGACACACTCGTACCTGTTCGTTTGTCACCGTGAGGTGGTCGAATGAACAGAAGTGGAGCCAGGGCGTACTCTGCCGATAGGTTGAGCACTAGAGGGCAACATTGAAGGTGCAGGTAGTTGTTTTAAGTTGCTAAAATAACTTGATAATTACTAGTTGTTTCATTACTCCGATGCAAGGCTGATCTATCTTTGCTTACAGGTGTCAACAAACAAATATTTTATTGCTAGAATGTTGGTGCCATGCCTAACTAACGGACTTTTCTTTATTCCTGAACATTGTTTGATACTTCCAGAAATTTCGACGCCATGTGATTGGCTGGTTGAGGCGCCATGTGATTGGCGCCTGATGATTCGCTAGTTAAATCTTACACAGCTTTGGGCTGAAGTCCACCAGGCGTGATGTGCAAGAAGGCGTGCGGAGATACTTCCGCTGCTAGAGAACTGCTCTTGTGGCACAGCTCCCAATAGAGTCAATACAATGATAGAACTCTGTTACATTAATTTTCAATGTAATACACTATTTACAATACTTATTAATCTACCTGAGAGGGAGCGGAGAGAAGAATGCAGAGCATTGTTTTACGAGCCCCTACAATATGGAGCACCGTACTCTATCACCGTTTGTTGAACTCTCCACGGTTTCCCTTAAAAATGCGGAAACTGGACCAACACGGTTGCAAGACACTGCCCTGAGTCCCACCCGTGGCCTTTTTATACATCAATTGGTATCAAACTTGGCTAACGCACTAAATTTTATATTGGACTAACATGACACAACTATACCATACCTTCACCATGCATACAATAATGAGGAAGCGGTTCCAAATTAGAAGGAACAGAGAACTAATTGACAGAGAGGAGGAAGACGAGGGGTGTGGGGAGTACTGCCAAGGCATCTCCGAGTCCAGCCACCAACTGCCAAGATGCTCTCAAGCTTCGCCCCATAGAGGACCGGCCTACCCGGTTTTATAATCATTATGCTTCTTGTTGTGAAAGGCATATAAGGGTATATATTTCCAACAGTATTTGTGAACATTGTGAAGAGTTTCCTAGAGCAGGAACTGTCGTTGTATATAGAAAAACGGTATCGTTGACCTTCAAGCAGAAAATCGGTATTATAATGTGTATTATTCAATCGTTTTCCAGTAACTGTTTCAGTCGCCTTAGTAGAACGATTTTATTTTTTGCAGCATGTAATTCATCGAGAATCGGAAGCATTGAGGTGACTTCATGACTTTTATAATAGGAGTTGTGTATATCAACAATATTTGATCAGTGAGGGTATGGAATATTTGCTATGACCTCGTTGGAGACATTTGTCTACACTAAATAGCGGCTTCAAGATTTGCTTACCCCTAGATTCGTAATTCATTTCAGCCATTCATATTTTTTGTGCCCTAAATTTTAAATTCTCATTTGAATTGCTATCTTGTTTAGCCCTCCATTCTTCCCTTACTCTCATTTCCTGCATGATATTCATATTGGGCAGAACAAATAATTTTGTAGAAATTACTTTCAAGACCGACTTCTTTTTTAAATTCTAGTCAACTGCTGATGCGTGACACCCCTGTCATCAAGCCACAGCAAGATAAATCAGTATTAGGTTATTATTCATAATAGTGTCAAACAGCAGTTTCATCCAGTCAACGTTAATATTATTCTCAGAGGCCTGGAGGTTACATCCAACTCAGCATGCTGTTCTACGGATCTGATTCCATTTTAAGGGGTATTGGGTTAGCTTGCCTTTTCAATGGAGTTTGTTAGCGTACCTTACCAATAGCCTTTCTACCCTTAAGTAATTGCTTAACCGGGAGAGAATGAAATAAGAGTTGCAATTTACTTCCATTTACTGGTAATGTCATTGAAACAATATGCGGTCACAGTGTACCTCATTTATAGCATTTGCCCACAAGAAACGCTTGTGATCGCTGTCAATATTGAGCAACACTCTCACAAGTTCAGAAGCAAAAATGAAAAGGTAAAATGTTATAAGGACCATTTCATTAATGGTGACGTTAATTTAGCATTATATCGTTTGGTTGATTTCTACCTGACTACAAGGCGGAAGGAATATTTCTGCCTACATGAATGATACCCATGGGTTCCTGCCCTGTCCAATGACGAGACTGCTGGCCATGTGGCGTGGCCGGTGTGAGACAAAAAGCAGGATCGGGGATGTGGCTAGCAGATTCTAGGCCTCTGAGGGGCAGGGACGAGAAACAACGCTTCATAAAATTGTACTCATGGTTGGTTGCAGAAAAGGACATATCGCGTTAATTATCACAACCTACTTTAATATTTCTCACCCTCTTGCGGGACGCGCTGCTATGCTAATAGAGTGCAGTACCTCGGCAGTTGTCTCTGACAGACCGAATCAGGTTCAGCCGGAGAAACAGGCTCCGCTTCAAAGAGGCTGATTGGAACTCTGGAAATGACAAATCGTATCCTACGCTGACTACTAATCAAGAACTACACGAAAAAAAATCTTACGCTACAGGATTGTTACTATTTTTGCCTACACAAGTCAACAAATGATTCATTTTGTTAGTAACATGTGGTGTGATACTTATTTCGAAGACTCGTTTCTCCATTCGGACGTTGGAGTTGGTTATCGGGTAGCCTCCGGCATCCATTGGTGGTCTGTTATTGGCTGGTATGTGTGTGAGGTCCGTCCGGCGTGACTGTTTTGTCGTGGACCAGTAGCCGTGCACAAGGAACTGCTGAGCCAGGTCACCTGTGGCATACTTCCATTGGTGTTGAACATTTTATGTTTAAGAACATGGTATTAAATGAACAGTATACACGCCATGCGGCCACGGTGTGGTTTTTGGTTGGGCAGAGAACTTAATTTCTGAATACGTTTAAATCCTAAATCTAAACTATACACTTGATTATAAAAACTTAAACATGGGCGGATAAACAGATTTATTGTTTTCTATCCAAGGAGTAATGTGAGGACAAGGGCAGTGCAGAGTATCGTATGGACGAGCCCTTACACAATAATACGAAGGAAGACAAATTGTTATGTCTATCGCGGTATCGCGGGCGATTATTTGTATTTTTTACAGAAAGCTTGCTCGCGGATGGATTCGCACAAGAAAGCAACCTAGAAAACAATATTGGGATGGACAAAACTATTTTGACAATGGGAACCTCAATTTCTTTTCAACAGATCAAAATGATGTTGAAATATGTTATTCCGATTTTATAACTAGATAAATGATACTGAATAATAAATGGAATTTAGCAACATGGGCGGATCTGTTAGTTGTGTCAATGCACTGCTGAGCCCAGCAACAGGGGTGAATGGGTTAGATGTATCAGGACACTGCTGAACCCAGCAATACAGGCTGATCTGTTAGATGTGCCAATGCTCTGCTGAACCCATCCAGCAACAGGGGTGGATGGGTTAGATGTTTCAGGGCACTGCTGAACCCAGCAACACACGCGGATCTGCAAGTAGTGTCAATGCACTGCTGAACTCAGCAACAGGGGTGAATGGGATTTGATTTGATTAGGGCCTCATTTCCACCAGAGCCTAAACGTGAGTCATAATAGGCTCCCCCGTAGGGCGCGATCAATGGGATAGGTGTATCACAGCACTGCTGAACCCAGCCACATAGGCGGGTGAGTTAAATGTGTCAAGGCACTGCTGAACCCAGCTCCTGGGACGAGTGGGTTAGATGCGTCAGGGCACTGCTGACGTTGCTTAATCCGGTTGGTCGATTCGTCCGAAAAGCCCATCTGTATTTGTCTGCTGTTTCCGTCATTACCTTTCTCCGGGGCATGTACCCATCAGCTGAAAACTGACTATTGGAGAGGATTTCTAGGATTGTGAGTTGCTAAATCAAGTCCACCTTGATCACGGTCGAAAGAGGGCGACAATTTTGCCTTCAACCCGAATGTTGAGCCGTGATTTGATCTAATAACAATCAAGTGTACAAAGAAGGAACCAAAGTACACCAAATAGTTAACACTTTATACTGCCTCTCCACCTCAGGTCAGCTGCTAGACAAAAGTTGGCCGATGACTGTTCATTTATATATTTGTGAATTACTCGTATAAATGAAATCCTCAAGTTGTTTACAAGGGTTGGCAAATTCTATAAGACCACATCAGGCTTTTGACCCAAGTTTGGTTGCCATTTGATAGTAAGTTTAGTTCTGAAGTATGGAACGTCGAAGAGAATATCACGTGTCATTGACATTTCGTGCATTGAAAGATCCAAAATGTGAAGGTGTAAGTAAAAAATTGCATGTAACGATGATACTCGAAACGACACACATCAGCACCTGAAGAGGAAGCCGCCAACCCGCGATGTTGATTCGAGATCGCCCGAGCTTAATTCCTCGTAAACCAACGAGTAGGAAATGGATGTGGCAAAGCGCTGATTCTGGTAGCATATGTCGAGCAGTGACTTGAACTTAGCGACTTTACCGCTGATTATACTTTTTCTAGGAAGTTTGCTCCATTCCTCGACAACTCCATACGTGAAGAAGATGCGCGTTATGTTGAGTGAGAAACGCTTACCAACGATTTTGTATCCAGATTTCCTGGTAACTCTGTTTACATCTTTGGTGAAAAGGCTCATTCGGCCTATGTTTTCCTTAAGCGCACTGGGTAGAAATCTACGTATTTAAGGTTTTCTGATGTTGAGAAGAAACCTTTCTCAGCGTGTTTATTTTAATTTCAAAGTTTAACAAGCAGATTTAATGCAGGGTAAACTATTAGAAATTAAAGTTCAAGAGAATTGGGCCCATGTGCTGAAACAATGTGTTTGTCTCAGACCATTTGTATTCCGATCAAGCAGATTTTTTTATTGCTTAAGATGCGGGCTCCTTGAGCACTTTATGTCCTTTCAATGACCTACATGGGAACAAAATTGGACACGTCGGTGTGCAATATCATGAGATAAAAGTGCTTCATAAGAAAATGAGATCAAGCAGATGGGTTGGGAATCAGTGACATGTATTAGTAAACCACTGTGTGTGACACACCGTGGTTAGTTTTGAGGGCCGTCGCAGGTCTTTTAAAGGATTTTGTCAAAAAATTGACAAAATCACACTCAACAGGCCTCCAATCAACATTGAAAAAATGCCTACATAAATTTAACCTCCCACAATGTTTATGCTAACAGCCTCTCAATACAGGCACGGAAAATAATTATAAGGATTAATATTAATATGCGTTGAGTATATTCAAGAAGAAGTGTAATATTGAATGATCTCCAACAATAATGTTCTCGTGGGATTACATTTAAATTTAGTACGCATACACAAGTAATAAGGAAGTTTTTGATCGTTTTATTTAAAAAACTCAATACATCGTGATAGTGAAATTAGCTAACTCAAAAAAAAATCTAAAAATAAGTTGACGGTACCGAGATTGTAATTGGAATATTCAATTATTGCACTCATTCACGAAGTAAACATTCGACATCAATCGGTAACACTCATTGAATAGCGAGGAATTTGAGCATACACTTTTTTGAATTACATAGGTAATTTTTTTTCATAGTCATGATTGTTTGAATTAAAATGTATTCCCAATAGGCAATTATCTTTATTTCGAAACGGAATTGCTCTAATATCGAAAGTTTGTTGATTGAGCAAATGAGGAAGTTGATACCTTCCTCATAATAGGAGTTGCGACAACCAATAATAGAGTATACATGGCGAAAGCGAAAATTCAAATCACTTTAAAATCACCAGCTACATGAAGCTGTCGTAATTGCAAACATTTATACTAATAACAATGAATATCGCGCCCTACGGGGGAGCCTATTATGACTCACGTTGATGCTCTGGTGGAAATGAGGCCCAAATCAAATCAAATCAAACAATGAATATCAATTAAAACACGGCATGGACAACGAATAAAATCCGCTTGAAACATGGCAGCCTCCTGATATCAAGCGAACACAGCTGGCGCAATTGAACCTGAAAAAAATATGTTTGAATGGATGTTGAAATAACAATGGTGTAAATGGTAATTAATCGTAATTTTACATGAAGGGAATTGTTTTTATAGATTTTTTAAATATTTGAAACTGGAGAACTTAGCAAAACCTTGTAGAAAATTTACCGGTTGTGCAAAACACGAAATTCTTTATAGTTAAAGCCGTGACTTAACTCGGCTGGGACACTCTGTATCCTCTACGCTGCTATGAGCTGACGTGTCTACTTTATTTCAACTTCCATCATTCCTGCTAACCATTATAGTTGCATGAGTCACCTGTTCATTCTCTGATCAAATTCATTGTCTATGCACTGAATACCTGGAATTCAGATACTTCATGTAAGGAATACAGCCTTATCATCAATTTCGAAACTGTTTAACGTGATTTTAGCTTCAATTGGGGCTTAGTGAACACTTAGTCGATAGGCTTAGGTCAGAAAAGACTAACAGGAACTATTCCTGGCCTTTCCAGTTGCTTTGTGCTCAGAAAGAAATTAAGAGTTTACTGGTAAATGTTGAGGATGTTTCTGAAAAGGCCTGCAAACTAATCCAAAAATGCCACTTCATCAATCAAATTTCTTGTAAACCATGAGTTGGCGAAAGGAGAAGCAGTAAACCATCAGTTGTCGGAAGGAGAAGCATGCAATACACCATGAGTTGGCGGAAGGAGAAGCAGTAAACCATCAGTTGGCGGAAAGGGAAGCACTGCTTCCACAATTACCCCGGGATTCTAAATGCACTGAATAGGTCCCCCGCTTAACCTAGCTGTCCTCGGATGTGAGTATCATATAGAGTATTGTTCCCTTAGTGAGCCCATCAATACATATGGGCTCTCGGAGGCAACTCAACAATCTGAACTAAATTAATTAGACATAATCAATGATAATTTCAATCCCGCGCGCAGAATCTGCAATAAGATGACACGGCCTGTTGAGGAGCTCAGTCCTCTGGAGGCCGGCATACCTCAGAGGGCCTAAGACGCATCAGTACAGCATTAGTGCTGGACGGCTTCTCGGCGACTCTGTGGGGGCAGGATTGGCGAAGCCTCGACGGTGCATGATCCGATCTGTCGCCGCTGTGTGTCGCCAGGATACTGAACCTGTCGTCGATCATTATGGAACATTAATGATAGTGGCGTATGTTGAGAAGATAATGTTGCAATGATGCAGGAATTACAGACAGTTCTCTTAGGTCAAAATGACAGTACACTGGACTCATGATGACGGCAATATCCCGTTCCTTTTATACCGACTGTCCCTTTCATGAGGAATAGATTGTTGACATTTTTCCTTTCAAATATGCTTCTGTTGTAGTTCGATTTTTTAAAGGAAATATATTCCTCACAAACAATGCAGGTGCTATAACATAATGAAATAATAAAATCCTTCATTCCCAAGATGCCGCGAGATAGAATATGAAGATAGAACCTTATGAAATAAGGTACTCCGATTAAATATAGTGTTTCCAGTAGTATGGAACAAATTAGTGTAATCAAGATCGTGCAGCAAGAAGCTTGATAAATCTGGGAGATGTGTATTTACTTGAGGGAGGTTTAAGAAGTCAATTTCGTGCATAGGGCTCGAGCATGTCCGAGCTTAACTATCTAAAGAAATGAGTTATTTTTTGATGCGTTACTCCACAAAAATACGTTTGAGTGCCGCAGACAAAATGCAGTCTACGGATATATCCGAGCGTTTCACAGTAAGGACACTGGTTGTGTTCTGACATGCTTCGAACATCTTCAAGCGTTACACAACGCGAACAATACTTCTGTTCTGACCTGCTTCGAACATATTCGAGCGTTACACAACGGACAATAGTTGTGTTTTGACTTGCTACGAACATATTCAAGCGTTACACTACGAGAACAATACTCGTGTTCTGACTTGCTACGAACATATTCAAGCGTTACTCAACGAGAACAATAGTTGTCTTCTGACTTGCTACGAACATATTCAAGCGTTTCACGATACGGACAATAGTTGTGTTCTGACTTGCTACGAATATATTCAAGCGTTACACAACAAGAACAATATATAGTCGTGTTCTGACTTGCTACGAACATATTCAACCGTTACTCGACGAGAACAATAGTTGTCTTCTGACTTGCTACGAACATATTCAAGCGTTACACAACGAGAACAATAGTCGTGTTCTGACTTTCTACGAACATATTCAAGCGTTACACAACGAGAGCAATAGTTGAGTTCTGACTTGCAACGAACATAATCAAGCGTTACACAACGAGAACAATAGTTGTGTTCTGACTTTCTACGAACATATTCAAGCGTTACACAACGAGAGCAATAGTTGAGTTCTGACTTGCAACGAACATAATCAAGCGTTACACAACGAGAACAATAGTTGTGTTCTGACTTTCTACGAACATATTCAAGCGTTACACAACGAGAGCAATAGTTGAGTTCTGACTTGCAACGAACATAATCAAGCGTTACACAACGAGAACAATAGTTGTGTTCTGACTTTCTACGAACATATTCAAGCGTTACACAACGAGAGCAATAGTTGAGTTCTGACTTGCAACGAACATAATCAAGCGTTACACAACGAGAACAATAGTTGTGTTCTGACTTTCTACGAACATATTCAAGCGTTACACAACGAGAGCAATAGTTGAGTTCTGACTTGCAACGAACATAATCAAGCGTTACACAACGAGAACAATAGTTGTGTTCTGACTTTCTACGAACATATTCAAGCGTTACACAACGAGAGCAATAGTTGAGTTCTGACTTGCA
>SDVV010025476.1:0-12416 GCA_016164225.1 Gammarus roeselii | reverse complement strand
CCACCATTAGGCCGTAGGCAGGGCCACCTGTGTTGGGTGTGAGCCAACAGCGGCCACTCACATCCACCATTAGGCCGTAGGCAGGGCCACCTGTGTTGGGTGTGAGCCAACAGCGGCCACTCACATCCACCATTAGGCCACAGGCAGGGCCACCTGTGTTGGGTGTGAGCCAACAGCGGCCACTCGCATCCACCATTAGGCCATAGGCAGGGCCACCTGTGTTGGGTGTGAGCCAGTCAACGACAATTCACAGTCAGCCTTAAACCCATGCCAGGGGAACATACTTCCAGTAAGCCAAATAGGCACTGTGCTGCTCAGACAACCAAAGACCAGGAACGAGCAGAGGCCTTAGACCAGATTGCCGGACAACCAAAGACCAGGAACGAGCAGAGGCCTTGGACCAGATGGCCGGACAACCAAAGACCAGGACCGAGCAGAGGCCTTAGACCTGATGGCCGGACAACCAAAGACCAGGACCGAGCAGAGGCCTTAGACCTGATGGCCGGACAACCAAAGACCAGGACCGAGCAGAGGCCTTAGACCTGATGGCCGGACAACCATGAGACAAAAGAATGAGACAAAAGAAAGATGAATGTGCAGGGCCCACCGTCTCAGTTTTAGGACTCAGATTGGTTACGGTCGAGGACATCTTGACGGTGGCTCCCAGGGAGAAATAAATAGGTAAGCCGACTAAGAGAATCCTCCTGCGGGATTTAGCTGTTCATTTTGATTGTCTTGGGTTAATAACTCCAATCATCACCAAAGATAAATACCTAATGAAGGAAGTCGGGCACTCAAAGGCAAGCTGGGATGATGATCT
This sequence comes from Gammarus roeselii, assembly GCA_016164225.1. Taxonomy (NCBI): domain Eukaryota; kingdom Metazoa; phylum Arthropoda; class Malacostraca; order Amphipoda; family Gammaridae; genus Gammarus; species Gammarus roeselii. The sequence continues at coordinate 11,596 of SDVV010025476.1, read as the reverse complement.
CCAAAGCCATTGAAGTAGAATGGGAAAAAATCAATGCTGTGTTAGATAAGTAGAAGCTTGTAGAGGCTTTTACTACGGCATATGGAGCAGTTGTGTAAGGAGCATGTTGAGGTCTGACCCTCAGAAGAGGGAATGTGCGCTGAAGACTGACCGATCAAACCACTACAGAAAGAGATCAGTGCGGATGAGATCAAATTATTTCGTGAACCCTGTCCCAAGGGCGCTATTTTGTTCATGAAGCAGCTCAATTAGAAGTTGACAGCCCGCCAATTACTTGTGATAAGTGCACTCGCGGAAGCAGAGGTCGAAGATTTAGTCAAGTATCAAGCCCTGCTACCAAGCAACGGATGACCAATCTGATCATTGAGGATGGTCGCACGATCAATAAAGCGCCACCTGGAGTACACTCTGTTGCAGCCAGCCTATGTCAAAGGTGGTGAATATCGGGGACTAGACAGAGGATGGATTGAGGGTGTTATTAGGAATAGCGTGAAATGTGGTCGGGAGTGCGGGACACAGTGACGGGGACCATTAACTATTCCTCTTCCAGGTTACATGGTAAGCCAGTCACATCCCTTTGTGGTTACCGGTGTAGATTATGCCGCCCGTAAAGGGGACCGGCACAAGTGCATCCACACAAGAACTCTGAATTAAAATAATTGCAAAGGGGATTTTAAATAAGGCCTCTTGGCTTGGACGCTTCTTCGAGAGTATTGTTTACTGCCCACAGTAAACGTTATACAAAGACGTTCCAGCTGATGCTCGAATATCGCTTGGACATGATACTGAGGGTGGCCTTCACCTGGAGGGTGAAGGTACAAGAGAGAGCACCCTAACCGTTAGAGGTGCGAGTGAGAACACCCGTGATGAGTTCTCCAGAGATGCCTGGTCATGTGGAGGACGGGCATGAGAAAAAATCGTACCCCGCCACCACCAGAACAGGAAATAACTTTAACTAAGCAGCTGCATGCATGTATGTTTAGACATACAGCCGTTCCCCCCTAGTTAGGAGGGTGGCTAAGTTAGGCAGATACAGAGGAGGGAGGCGCCCAATCTCCCCGCCACAAGACCGCCGTGTCCATGCCTAGGCTCGAACTCGCGACAGGCAGCACCAGAGGCTGGCACTGCCGTCTGCTGAAAGCAACTAACAACAGCATTGAACTCTCGCAAGCGTTGCGTCAATCAGCTACTATAAGTGACGATACGCTTCCTGCTTAGTTGTGAGTGTGTGTGATATATTGCCTCCAAGTCCATCACAAAGCGGAGTAGTGTTGCACAAATGTGGATATATATTGAAACTGTTCTACTAGGAAGTGCCGGAAAGCATCTGGACAAATTTCGGAGCAGATCAGGGCTTATGTCTCAACACTCCCCCCCCCCCCAGCTCCGTCGTCTCCACCCATCAGCATTGTAAATAATGTGGTAAATTATTCGCTAAGGAAAGACAATATTGTTAGGTATGTAAGATGGCATTGAAACAAATCGTATCATGGTAATGTAACATTTAATTAAGTTCAGTAGTCAAAGTTAATAGTGAACTGATTTGGGACAGCCATGACTTGAGTTATGGCAGGCAGGAAAGCGCGGCTTTGGCCGCGAGGAGGCGGCTGAACGGAGTGGCGCTTCTTTGGTTACCGCCTCAAGTGAACCGAGGTTTAGTTGTCGTGCCACCCACTTCCCCCTTGCTATGGGAGACTAGATTAGATTAGATTAGAGTAAGGAAAACAAGAGCACGAGTGCTCATGTCGAGTGTTTCCTTGAAAGAAGCGAAAGAAGAGTGAGGGATAGTCAACGAGGCTTTAGAAATTCACGCACACATACAGAAAAAGGAAGGTTGTAAGGATAGAAAGGAGAAAAACCACAGCTACCATCACCACCATACTAGTTACTACCCTACTACCACCCGAGGTGTTTCAGCCCAGGAGAAGACAGGGTCGAGTGTCAGGGCGACAATTCAGGAACGGGGCGAACAAGATGGGAAATGAAGAATCCAGGTTACAGACGGTCGCATCTCAGACGGTCGAGCAGAGACGGCCACGCCCATACGCTCAGCGGACTCACACTTTTCCTTGAGCGCATGCCTGTAGGCTTGCCCCAGTGGTACGGTCAGACGGACTCCAACTAGGTATTGAGTCTACTTCGAAGGAGCATATGGGTATTTACATTTTGACAAGTATGTGCACATTTGGAAAGAGCACCGCACCCAGTTGCCCGGGTAGTGGTCCTCCCCCATATGCTCAGAAGATTAAGTCTTCTGTAAGCAAGTGGTTCCTTGAAGGCTATCGCACTTCAGGAAAGGCGTCAAAGTGACCTTTCCATAGGATAGACCTGCCCTTGGCTGATCTAGAGTCTAGGTTAGAATTTTCAAAAAAATGTTGTGAAATTTTTACAAGTGCAAATGTAGGAGAGCGCCACGCCTAATTTCGTGAGAGTGGCTCTCCCAAGTGTTCAGTAGAGTAAGTCTCTGAACACGTGGGATTGGTCCTACATGAGCATATCAAATTTCATGCAAGACGCCAGAAGGACATCTGCTGAAAGAAAAAGTTGCACTTGACAACTCCTGAGTTTAGTCAAATGAGACATATTTTTTAAGTTTGACGAATAGTTATCTCCGGATTTAGTCAAAAAAGTCAAGAGATCAGTATATACATTTTGAATTTAGACTTAGTCAAGAGAAACACAAATATTTTTCAGTTTTGACCAGCATGTACATAGAATTTAATCCGAAAAAGAGCAAGATCGATATTGAAATTGACACTTTGTCGAGCATCTGTGGGAAGGAGGTTAGTATTTATACTTTACTCACTGCTGCACCAGGTCCCGCCCGAATCTGTGGTACAGAAGAGAAGACGGTTAGTTATCCACATTGTACAAGGGAATAAATTTCAAGGTGAGATGTCACTGGGTGCTATATATAGATTCAAATATGTTCAGGTGAGATGCCAGAGGGACATCTCCAAGAATATTTCATATTTCAGGTGAGATGCCAGAGGGACATCTACCTAGCAAATATTTTTATTTCAATAGGTAACCGATGTGCTGCTAAGCGAGGGAGGCACAAGTTGTTAACAATTTTGAAAAGTGGTTATTATTGCAGGTTCCTTAAAGGCTGACGTGACATCTCCTATGAAAGAGTTGCTCGTGGGAACTCCAGAGTTTATTCAAGGGAAACACGAATATTATAACCTTTGAAAAACAAGTATTATTGCAAGTTTCAATCGAAGTTATATCGAATCGATTTTAGTCAAAAGAGGATTTAAGGATTTAACATTTATTTAGGTATAATGACATGTTGACAAAATAACAGTAATATCAGAATACTCAGATGATACGCTCCATGTCTGCGTCAGCGTGAGCCGTTCTGAAGACAACATTTGCTACCTAGGTGAATTTAATATTAACTTAAAACTAGGGTTGAGGAGTAAGGACCAACCGATGGACGTTGTTGGAGGACATCCTCTACTCTCCACTTTCTAATATGTCGAGACAGATGCAAGCATTACATTAGACAATTAATTTCAAGAAAAATAAGCAGAGTAAGTCTGATCACCGACGTTTACTTTATCATGACTATTTACTGTTTCAGCTGTCATTTACTTAGCTTGAGAGCAGAAAATGTAAGACATGAGGTTGTCTATTACATTACTCACACATTGTTTGGCGTACGATGGCACCAAATTGAAACTAACTGCATAGTTAGCATGACAAATTAACATTTGCACAAAGGAAAGAAATATTTCAATGAGTCATAATCGATGGGTACACTAAATAGACGGATTAATAAGTGAACAAGATAATTGGAAATTTGAACATGTGAGGCGAGAGAAAATATATATATATAAACAGAATGAAAGCATCTATAGATGAAATGTTGGAACACAAATAGTTGACACGGTAAATTGCAAAGCAGAAGTAAATTACAATTCAAGAGTTTCTGCACGTACAAGTTCAAACAGGTATAATTTTAGTTTACGTTTAAAGGCAGCAATACTTCTGCCAGTCCTTATATCTATGGTAATTGAATTCCAGGTTTGAGCAGCTCTGTATTTTAAAAACAGTTGGGACTGTGATGACGAATTTCGGGGAATTTGCAAATCCGCATTGTTTCGAAGATCATACATAGGATTATTTCTAATGAAAAAACTGTTATCAATGTAAGTTAAATGATTCAAAGCTTTGTAGACAAATACTGCAATGGAAAAGTTAATGATTTGACACAGTGGGAGAATGTTCCATTGACAAAAGAGAGGCAACGTGTGGTCGCGTCTGCTAGCATGCGATAGTGTTCTAATGACACGCTTTTGACTAAGAACGATAGGTCGTAAGTTTTTTTTGTAGGTAGACGCATACATGTTAACACAATACGTCAGAAAAGGATGAATAAGGCTATAATACAAAAGCCTTTTAGCATGAGTGGTAAGACAATTTCTAACTTTGTATAGGATGCCACATGATTTGGATAATTTCCCGGCAACAAATGAGACGGGATCTTTCCAGTTAAGTCTCTGATCAACGATAACACCGAGAAACTTTGTTTTTGCTACATATGCCACCTGTTGACCGTTCAATTCGACTTGTGTATTAGGAATAGGTATCATCTCCTGGAAAATAACATGGCCTGCGTCTTGTCAACATTAAGCGTCAGCTTGTTGGATGTGAACCAGTTTGAAATGTGAACCAATTGATTATTCATTTTGGTAATAGTATCATTGAGTTTTTTCCCGGTCGAATAAACTGTAGTATCATCTGCAAAAAGTACAAAGGATAACCTGTTGCTAGTGTTTAGAATGTCATTAATATATATAAGGAAGAGCAAAGGTCTCAGGATCGACCCTTGCGGAACTCCTATATTTAACGTACTGGCAGATGATGATTGTTTATTCCAAGTCACTAGGTGTTTTCTATCAAGAAGATAACTTTTTATCCAACTCTTATCGATGGAACTAACTCCATAATGCTGTAATTTTGCAACTAAAATCTCATGATTCACGCAATCAAAAGCTTTGCTAAGATCCATAAAAGTTGCAACGGTGACTTTACCACTGTCAAACCCATCAACAACGTCTCCAGCAAATTTTAATAAAGCAAGCTCTGTATTCCTGAAAGCTTGAAAACCAAATTGATTTTGGCTCAGTAGGATATTTGAGACAAAATGAGTACATAGTCTAGCATAAAATATTTTTTCATAAACTTTGCTCAAGACGGGCAGGACTGATATTGGGCGAATTTTTTTTTAAGTCTGTTTTGATCTTATTTTTATATATTGGACTAATTTTAACGATTTTAAGCGCATCAGGTAAGACTCCTTGCATGAGAGACTTATTGATAAGTTGGGTCAAGGGAGGTACAATAGTCCCAGATATAGCTTTAATTACATTGGTTGGGATGTTATCCCGGCCAGTGCTGCAATTATTTTTTAAATCATTAATGATTGATTTAACTTCGTTTGAGTCGGTAGGGTTAAAAATTGGCTGTTCAGGAATAGCATTCCCTAAATAATGTTCAAAAGGGATGTTGTTGCTGATAATTGATTCACTTAGAGTATTGGGAATACTATTGAAGTAATTATTGAAAGCATTTGAAATCGTTTGAGGATCAGTGATGACTTCGTCATCAATAATAATTGAATCCGAATTACTCTGTTTTTTCCTAGAAGGCTGCTTATGATTTTCCAGAGTTTTTTGTTATTTCCTTGAGAGGTCTCTATTAAATTTTGGATACAGTTTTCACGAGCAAAAATTGTCAGTTTAGTGAATGCATTTTTGTATCGTTTAAATCCATCTCTACGAGTGATGGGATGCCTTTTGTAGCTACGGTACAATCTGTCCTTCTCTTTTTGTGAGGCAAGTAAACCAGGTGTCATCCACGGATTCTAAGCTTGTTTGTAGCTGAGCTCATTAGTTGTAAGCGGAAAAAGAACCTCGAACAGTTCAATTAATATACTATGGAACTGCGTGAAAGCATCGTTTGAGTTTACTGTGGACAGTATCTCATTGAAGTCGTACGCTCCCAGCGCCTCTTTAAATTTTGAATGTTACGGTCGTTCTATTTACGATAGGTAATTATAGTCGGATTACTGGGCTCGTGAGAATTTGGTTTTTGAATGAAAATTGGGTAATGGTCGGGGACATCGGAAATGATCACAGCTGCACGTGTTACACTACTAACATCGTTGGTGAAAATGTAATCTATTAATGTTGCGGATCCAACAGCTGTACGCGTTGGTTTAGTAATTAATGGGTACAGACCATGTGAAAGGAAATTATTACTATAGTCAGCAACTAAATTCGATCTATGATACTTAAGCATATTTACGTTGAAATCACCCATTATATACACTTCAGTATGGGCTACGTCGATGCCACTGATAATTTCATTCATCTCCAGCGAGAAACTTTCTACCGATATTTCAGAGGCTCTACGGTAAACCATACCTATTGTATTAACTTCGTTATCACAATAAATGTCGACAAAAAGAGTCTCAATTCCTGGCCTGATGAAAGAGAGTGCAGGTCTCGGTACAACAGTTTGCATATTTTTTATAAATAAACAAACGCCTCCCTTATTATTATTCCTTTGTCAATTTGGTTTCACAGAGCCCTAGCACAGTAGGTGCAAAATGGTCTGTTATATTGATTTGAAGGCTAAGAAAGTTTTCTTTCAAACTTGCAACATTTAATGTCATGCAGGTGAAATTATTTCTTAATGAAACTGTATGGCGAGGGAGATCAGCACCAGAAATTATTTGACACTCCGGAATATTCATTCTCATTTGTAAATCTGGATCGATTTCGTGGAGGACATCGCTAAAATTATTTTCAATTTCATGCATAGCACGATCAAAGAAATCAATATTGTTTACTTGTTCCTCCATTTAGAGTTTTGAGCAGTTAATAGAGAAGTTCGGGGGGCTGCTTGTTCATTCACAAATATGTTGTATTTTAATTTTATTACATTCATTTGCTGACACGAGAAAAATACAATGTTGGAGAACACACACCAATTTACAATATTTGATGACATATAATGGAGAATATCGACAGAAAGAAAGTTGTTGATGATGTTTTCTACAGTCATATTCAAGTACGGTAAAAGTGAGATAACATACCGTATGCTATTTTTTTGTGCAATTGCCACAAGTCGAGCATGACACTCAATGCAAGAGTTGGACTGGAGGAATGATATTGTAGATCTAAAAATATTAAAATTAATCGATGAAAGACTGCCACCAATAAAAAATTGTTTAATAGTCATCAATACAGTCATTACTAAGAGCTGCTTTAGACAAAATGAAGCTGCTCGGGACTGGGTGAGTCATAACTCCTCTTCTCCATACTCGTGTGTTCGGATATTTATACGTGAACTGCGTCGGGGCTTATCGAACAATTTATTTGTGCAATCGTCACTAATAAGCCGTGATGGTGATTGCTGTCACTGGTTACCCAACTCAGGAAGTACCTCTGCCACAGCAACCACAAGCGACTGGACTCGATGCTCTACGTGTTGATGTTGTTTGTCCACTTGTTCAGAATTTGTCGCCAGTTTTTGATTGTTGGAGTTTGGCTGCTGGTTGGCGAGTTGGCGCACAGGAGACTGATGTTTATGTCGCGGGTCGCTTGCATTGTTGGTCGTGTTGCCATTTGAGTTGTTGCCACTGTTGCTGCTCTGTGTGTTCTTGATCAGGTCAGCACTCTGGTTGCGTTTAGGACTCAGTTGCAGATGTTGAAGGGCTGGAAAATCTTCACTTGACTGCAGCCTTATTTGATTTTGTGGATGGGGTTGACTAGGTCTTGGTTGATGCTGTTGAGGCTGCTTGCATCCCCTAAATCTAAGTTTAGGACCCTTAAAATACACTGTTTGATACTGAGTTTTCAGCTTCCTAAATTCATCCATTTGTCTCTGTATTTCAAGGGAGGTGTTGTGACAAACATCATCCTGGACGTAGATCCTTTTTTGCAGAGATTTGAGTTTGTGGAATGATCTCAGAACGTTGTTTTGGTCTTGTTCTGTGTTCAATGTCGCAATAATGGGGCGGGGCCGTATTTAACCGGACCCTTTGGTTGAGTGATGTCGCTCACTAACGCGGAAAGCATTAATGGTGCTGCACTGTGCACCAGTGTGCTTGATAATTTTGTCTACATTAACTCCCAACTGATCAACATTTTCACCATCGCTTTCTTTAAGGTTAATTATCCTGATGTTCTTGCTGCGAGTTTTGTTGTCGAGTATATCAACTCGATTCCGTGTCACATCACAGTCTTCTTCAATGGTCTGGAGTCGCGTCACCACATTTAATTGTGATCCTCTGAATTTTTCGAACTCACCAATCCGTCCGTATAGGTATTCTAGAGCGGCTATAGCTTCGTCATGTTTTTTTTGCAAGTCAGTGTTCGTGCTTTCACTTTTCTCAAGGCGATGTATGCAGTTTTTGAGCAAATTTTCCATATGAGCATTTGTATTGCCATTGGAATATTTTCCTGCCTTGGACATGACTGCATTCACTGTGACCGTTAATGTGGCGAAGGAGGGGAAGGGTGTAGAGTTGGGGTGAGGCTTGGAATGTGGGCTTAATTGGGCAAGGAGCACGAAAGGGTCTCTGCGGTCACCTCGCTTCCCGTCTGTAGAGGGTAGCCGGGAGAGCTTAGCAGCTATTTTTCCACCCTTACACTGATGGAATCAAATGAGCCTTTTATTTTATCACAAGCACGTAAACACTGTGTTGAAGATATGACCCACTGCTTTTGCACCAGGTGGGCCTAGCAAAGTTTTTAAAACAGCCGATTTAACTTATGCAGTGAATGATATTTAGCACAGCAAATGAAAATGAAATGCCCTCCTCTATTTATATATCAAGCAGAGGAGGAACAAGCCACACACCCTCACCCCGCGGCTGTCAGTCGAAGACTGACTCCAAAATGGCATGAATCAATATTTTAACATTGGAATGACTCGAAAATCGAGTTTCGTCAAAGAATCAATATTTTTTTGAATTTTTGAAGAACAGTTATAGCAGATTTCAGAGCAAGAGGTAAAAAACCGATATTTAAATTATGAAATTAGCTCTGACATCTGTAAAGAGGGGGTTTGTAGGTAAGCTTCGCTTTGCGTCCCGCTGCAACAGGTCTCTCCCGGATCTGTGCTACAGGAGAGAGAGAAGACGGTCAGTTCATCAGCAGAGGAATGGGTTTAAAGGTGGGATGCCGGAGAGGCAGCACATCAATTGCTCATACTTCATATTTCAAGTTGAGATGCCAGAAGGACCTCTCTTATAAGCTTAGAGTATATTTTCATTTCAGCTGAGATACCCGAGGGGCTTTATATCTTGCTAGTGAGATGTCAGAGGGACATCTCAAAGAGATGTAACCAGCGCTGCCATTCTGTATTACGAGGAAAACTGCTTTGCTATTGTTGTTTATTGTCAGTCTTTTTGTTTTTCTTTTTCCCTCCCGACACGAAGGAGAGAAGAGAAGAAAAAAAGAGTAGCATCGTGTCGACAGTGTCCCTCCATAGGAAGCTACTCTTTGTTTCAACAGATGGATGTTATCCCTATTTCTCTCCTTTCTTTTCTTTCCCGCAGGGAGGGTAAAGAATGAAAAAAATCCATGTTGTCGGCAAGATCCCCCTGTAGGAAGATACTCATTGGCTCAACAATGGATGATATCTGTCGAATCTACGTCATTTCATAGAGTTGAGCAAGCTCTCTCCCTAGTGCGGGTTTGATTTTTGCATATTATGGGGTGTTGGGTTTGGGCTGCCGTTACGGCTCACCGGTAAGCGTCGCTAGGTGGCCGGCAGACTCCACCTGCACAAGTTTGTCGAATCTACGTCGTACCGTAGAGGTGAGCAACGTTCAACTCCTGGTGCGGCTTGATTTTCACATAGCATAGGGTGTGTGGGCGAGTCGTTGTTGCGGATCATCGTCAAGCGTCACTGATCTGCATCTATATATCTTTCCACATTTTTCTTCGTTCTTTTCTCTCCCACAGGGAATATGGAAAAGTAAAAATAAAAATACAATCGTGTCGGCAAGGTCCCTCCGTAGGAAGATACTCATTACCTCAACAACAGATGATATCTGACGAATCTACGTCGTACCGTAAAGTTGAGCAGGGCTCTCTTCCTGGTGCGGGTTCGATTTTTGAATATCATGGGTTGCGGGGTGAGTCGCCGGCAGACTTCACCCGCACTAGTTTGCAATTGTTGTCTATCTCTCCCCATTATTCTCCTTTCTTTCCTCTCCCACAGGGAAGGTAGAATAGTAAAAAGAAAAATGCCATTATGTCGGCAAGATTCATCCGTAGGACAATACTCGTTGCCTCAGCAATGAATGATACTCGTAGAATCTAGGTCGCATCACAGAGTTGAGCAGGAGCTTTCCACTTAGCGCGGGTTCGATTTTCGTTTATCATGGGGTGTGGAGGTGAATGCTGTCACCGCACCACACAAAAATAATAGAAATAAATTGTAGAAATATATAGTATCTCTTCAATTCTTCACCGCTGCATCGAGTTGAGCAAGCCCTTTCTTAGGCGGTGTCGATTTTTTGGATACCAAAGTCCTTGCATCTGCTTGTCCCGTTAGGACAGCAGATGGCCTCGCAGGCTAGCGGGATAGGTGATTGCGAGTACCGTTACGGGCTCAAACTTAGTACCGGTAGCCCTGGGATGGGTTTAGGGGTGGATGCGAGTCGCCGTAACACTTCTCACCGGTGAGTTCCAGTAGGAATCATCGTTATCGAGATATTATCAGTCATTCTGTACTTGCAATGCAGTATTATCAGTCTGTCTGTGCTTGCAATGCAGTATTATCAGTCTGTCTGTACTTGCAATGCAGTATTATCAGTCTGTCTGTACTTGCAATGCAGTATTATCAGTCTGTCTGTACTTGCAATGCAGTATCATCAGTCTGTCTGCACATGCAATGCAGTATTATCAATCTGTCTGTACTTGCAATGCAGTATTATCAGTCTGTCTGTACTTGCAATGCAGTATTATCAGTCTGTCTGTACTTGCAATGCAGTATTAACAGTCTGTCTGTACTTGCAATGCAGTGTTATCAGTCTGTCTGTACTTGCAATGCAGTATTATCAGTCTGTCTGTACTTGCAATACAGTATTATCAGTCTGCCTGTACTTGCAATGCAGTATTATCAGTCTGTCTGTACTTGCACTGCAGTATTATCAGTCTGTCTGTACTTGCAATGCGGTATTATCAGTCTGTCTGTACTTGCAATGCAGTATTATCAGTCTGCCTGTACTTGCAATGCAGTATCATCAGTCTGTCTGTACTTGCAATGCAGTATTATCAGTCTGTCTGTACTTGCAATGCAGAATTATCAGTCTGTCTGTACTTGCAATGCAGTATTATCAGTTTGTCTGTACTTGCAGTGCAGTATTATCAGTCTGCCTGTACTTGCAATGCAGTATTATCAGTCTGTCTGGACTTGCAATGCAGTATTATCAGTCTGTCTGTACTTGCAATGCAGTATTATCAGTCTGCCTGTACTTGCAATGCAGTATTATCAGTTTGTCTGTACTTGCAGTGCAGTATTATCAGTCTGCCTGTACTTGCAATGCAGTATTATCAGTCTGTCTGTA
>SDVV010025475.1:0-12416 GCA_016164225.1 Gammarus roeselii | reverse complement strand
CGAACGTCATCATAACACCTCTCTTTGTCTTCAACTTTAATATGGAGTCTGGATATTTCAAATTAGAACATTTTAATTATTATTACATGTGTATGAAAGATGTCAAACAGCTCAATAAGAGTTCTTCACTCTGAATGAACAGAAAGATTCTGTCACTGCACGAATTTTAGTTCTAAACAATTCTTTTCTCGCTACCCATGAAGCGGCCAACAGCCGTTCATTGAGTAACTTAGACTGGTTTCATCCCAGTCCCCCGCCATGGGGAATGGGACTCTTGCTCTGCGATGAATGATCCACCAGTCTAAAGGTCACACACAATCTGTCCCCGTGATCCAGTTGCAGCACCAACCCTTCTGAGCAGCGCCATGGACTCTGACACTAATATGAACTCTTGCTCCATGAGGGTCAGTTGAGACCGGGTCAGCAGGAAGGGATTATAAGTTTCGGAAAGGATGACTTTGTAAAACTGTCGTTAAGGAGTTCCTCTCAGGAGTACCTTAAAGACAGGCCGCCGGCTTACCGGCTGATAACCGTCGGTCAACCGGTGGCCAACCATCGCCAAACCAGTGGCCAAACATCGCCCGAAGATAAGCCACACATATTTTTTAACTGGGTTGAAATTATTGCCACTGGTCTCATGAGACTTCCCTTTGACCACAGTGTGCTCGGTGTTTATTTCCCTTGATGCAGGAATTGTTCGCAAAGAGATAATATAGTCCTAAATAACGACTAACTAATTTATGTTTAGCCATGAGTGATTGTTTTCATAGTAAATTACTTGGGACTTCATCCAAGAAAATTGATTTACATTCATTCAACTTCGATGCAATCAAACCCGCGTGCTGTAGGGCTTCATTTATGCTCCTGACGTATTTGCAGAATTTATTAACAAAACTTACCAACATTTTTCTTTTGCAGTTCGTAACAATGTTGATTATGGACACGCCCAATCTAAAAGTTCCACCATCTTTTCTTGTGAAAGTGCGTGCATTATTCGCCTTATTCCCACTCCATCCAACTGTTTCGTGCTTGACCATCCAACTGTTCCGTGCTTGACCATCCAACTGTTCCGTGCTTGACCATCCAACTGTTCCGTGCTTGACCATCCAACGGTTCCGTGCTTGACCATCCAACGGTTCCGTGCTTGACCATCCAACGGTTCCGTGTTTGACCATCCAACGGTTCCGTGCTAGACCATCCAACGGTTCGTGCTTGACCTTCCAACAGTTCCGTGCTTGACCATCCAGCGGTTCCGTGCTTGACCTTCCAACGGTTCCGTGCTTGACCATCCAACGGCTCCGTGCTTGACCATCCAACGGTTTCGTGCTTGACCATCCAACGGTTCCGTGCTTGACCATCCAACGGTTACGTGTTTGACCATCCAACGGTTCAGTGCTTGAGCACATTCTTGCTGGTCTAAATACCTTCTGGCGTTTTGTTACCAACTGTTCCGTGCTTGAACATATTCTTAGTGGTTTAAATACCTTCTGGCGTTTTGCTACCAACTGTTCCGTGCTTGACCATCCAACGGTTTCATGCTTGAGCATATTCTTGGTGGTCTAAATACCTTCTGGCGTTTTGTTACCAACTGGAAAACGAAACGTAATTCAATAGATTGGCATTCAAAAAAATTGATTTACTTTGGTCTTTCGGAAACCTAAAATAATTAAACATCAGAAAGAATTTTTCGAGGATCATAATACTTTTTAAAACACGCAATCATTACACATCCTATCATTTATGCGGGCAACATCGCACGCAATTATTGCACATCCAATTACGAGTGCAGGCAATATTGCACACAATTATTGCACATCCAATCATGAGTGCAGGCAATATTGCACACAATTATTGCACATCCAATCACGAGTGCAGGCAATATTGCACACAATTATTGCACATCCAATCACGAGTGCAGGCAATATTGCACACAATTATTGCACATCCAATCACGAGTGCAGGCAATATTGCACACAATTATTGCACATCCAATCACGAGTGCAGGCAATATTGCACACAATTATTGCACATCCAATCACGAGTGCAGGCAATATTGCACACAATTATTGCACATCCAATCACGAGTGCAGGCAATATTGCACACAATTATTGCACATCCAATCACGAGTGCAGGCAATATTGCACACAATTATTGCACATCCAATCACGAGTGCAGGCAATATTGCACACAATTATTGCACATCCAATCACGAGTGCAGGCAATATTGCACACAATTATTGCACATCCAATCACGAGTGCAGGCAATATTGCACACAATTATTGCACATCCAATCACGAGTGCAGGCAATATTGCACACAATTATTGCACATCCAATCACGAGTGCAGGCAATATTGCCTACTATTACATCGCGTCGTATCTTCAAGATTTGAAGACGATAGTAAATTGATACTCTCATTTCCTTAATCACAAAAATGTGTATAAAATAGTTAGCGACTGAACATAAACACAGAAAAATATATCCTTTAATTTTCATTTCAGATGCGCTTGGTGTTTGGAACTCATTTCACTTCTTTATTTGAGACGCGCTTTACCGCAGGCATTTCATTTCTCTTTGTCAGTAGTTACCAGGACATCACTGGACCGCCTCGAGCAGGGTATCATCGTAAAACCTCACAGCCACCTTTCTCTTCCACTCCTCCCATCTCAAAATAAATCTTAGAAATTCTCTCTTCAAAATAGCATTTCCCAATTTCTTGATCATGTGTCCGGTATAAACAATTCCTTCAGGTTATTTTTTCATCGACCATGCTAGCACATTTGAGATTTTTGTTTCGACCACATAAATGTGATCCATTTGACCCTCTATACCTTCTCGACATTATCTTCCCTTCCATCGACCATTACCGCCGAGGACCGAGCACTCGTCGACCGCAAGCACTCGTGACCCGAGGTTAAAAATAATACCTGTTGCTGGCGACGCTCTGAGCTATCCTGACGACCTGACGAGAGGAGAGGGAGAGTTGCAATGTGAAGGATAAAAACACAACTGTGTTAGGTGCTCGTGTTGGAGAGTTTTGATAGGTTCGACAAGCTTAGGTTTAGGACAATAAGGAAGTAAGGATTTGATGATTTAGAAGATTTAAGTATTTGAAATTTAATAGCAATGCATTCAAGACACACCAGTTTAAGTATATACGTGTTCTTGCTGAAACTGATGTTGAACAGGAATTAAAAAAAAACAATTTGATTTTCTTACAACGTTAACAAATTATTAATATTTCTAAGGCAGAAGACCAAGCCTGGATTGGTGTTACCGCAGTCCCGCTGCACTCCACTCTACCGCCGGTGTGCAGGCAGTCCTGCTGCCCATCAATGGCAGGTGCACTTCACTCTACCGCCGGTGTGCAGGCAGTCCTGCTGCCCATCAATGGCAGGTGCACTTCACTCTACCGCCGGTGTGCAGGCAGTCCTGCTGCCCATCAATGGCAGGTGCACTTCACTCTACCGCCGGTGTGCAGGCAGTCCTGCTGCCCATCAATGGCAGGTGCACTTCACTCTACCGCCGGTGTGCAGGCAGTCCTGCTGCCCATCAATGGCAGGTGCACTTCACTCTACCGCCGGTGTGCAGGCAGTCCTGCTGCCCATCAATGGCAGGTGCACTTCACTCTACCGCCGGTGTGCAGGCAGTCCTGCTGCCCATCAATGGCAGGTGCACTTCACTCTACCGCCGGTGTGCAGGCAGTCCTGCTGCCCATCAATGGCAGGTGCACTTCACTCTACCGCCGGTGTGCAGGCAGTCCTGCTGCCCATCAATGGCAGGTGCACTTCACTCTACCGCCGGCGTGCAGGCAGTCTTCAATCAATGGCAGGCAGAGCCAGGACTGCTGCTCTCAGACAGTACTGCTTGCCGGGGGGACCTATCCTGATTGCATTCAAAAGAGGTTGACATTTGACACTCTTTTTGCTTCCTCTGTTGCTCAAAGGACCGCGACCCTCTGTGCCTCCCTCGGGTTAGTGTCAGCGATCCCACGTAGCATCTGATTTTGCTCTAAATGTCACAGTTATCCTTGAAACAGCTCCTCTAGTCAGTACCTACCCAAGTAGAATCGGAATCGTGACCTAACGTACAGAATACATCATTAATTGTGGCATGAGTAGCTGTATTAAAACAGCTAAATCTTTTCATGTTCACCAAGGGATTCTATGAATTTTCTGTTAGCGTCAACTAGATGGAAACTTCTGGCAATGGCGTTTGGTGGCAGCCTTGGGAAAGTGCGAGTATAAAAGCGGACGAGCGGCTCCGTAATTGGTCAGTCCGTAAGTCGCTGTGCTGTTGCCAACACGCTCAAATATGCTGTCCTTTGCCATCCTCGTTGCTTGTGCTGGTGAGTCTCCCTATTTTCAATATTCGTGCTGCATCATTCGTATAACTTACTCATATGTGGTATACATTTAAACTACGACCGATAGGATGTATACCCTGACAATAACTCGACTGGAATGGGTTAAGTCTGGAGAGAGGTCTCTGTCAAGTGTGTAGCTACATGATGAGTATTATTTGGTGATCCGTTGAATACTATAAAATAATATTGTGAATAATAGTGGTTTGTAAACAAGGGCAGGTTTCGCTTATCAACGATACTACGTTGCGGTGATTCGGCAGTCAATTATTTGTCATATATTCAATCTTGATTCAAAATATCTCACTTTCTGTTTCAATTATTTGAAAATCACAACAATTTTCTTTAATACTTACTGAATCGGGTTAATTGCATATTTCTTTGGTCATATGGAACATTTTGTCTTTAGGAAGGGAGGTCAATATATTCATATAGGAAGGAAGGTCTTGCATGGTGTTAGGTTTGGAGGAAAACACCAGATGTTAAGTGGGATCACTCGCACGTCGAACACATATGAATTGAGTCTCACTACTTGGAGGCAAGCTTACAAAACACAAGTTAACCATCCATCACCAGATGCGGAAGCTGCTCTCATGAACGAAGTGGTGCTTTGTGTTACGATCCAGCGTATAGCAACGTCATGCAGGGTAGCAGAATGAGTGGTCGCACGATCTTGATGTGTTACGATTCAGCGTATATCAACGTCATGCAGCGTAGTTGAATGAGTGGTCGCACGATCTTGATGTGTTACGATTCAGCGTATATCAACGTCATGCAGGGTAGCAGAATGAGTGGTCGCACGATCTTGATGTGTTACGATTCAGCGTATATCAACGTCATGCAGCGTAGCAGAATGAGTGGTCGCACGATCTTGATGTGTTACGATTCAGCGTATATCAACGTCATGCAGCGTAGCAGAATGAGTGGTCCCTCGATCTTGATGTGTTACGGTTCAGCGTATATCAACGTCATGTAGCGTAGCAGAATGAGTGGTCCCTCGATCTTGATGTGTTACGATTCAGCGTATATCAACGTCATGCAGCGTAGCAGAATGAGTGGTCCCTCGATCTTGATGGATCGTCACAAGAAATGAGAGTGGTCAAACGAATTATAATAAAGTGCAACTTATGTTCTAACCGTAAACACATCAAATGAAATTGCACGTACCTCAATTCATAAATGCATAATTTGCATTCTATCAGAGTTAAACAGGTACGTGAAACAACTCGTTTTGACGATAATTTGTATTCAAAATCCCATCTCGACTAGAAATTTTCGAAGTTATTGACTAGTGTCTTAAGAACCGTAAATACTATCAGTGCCAAGCGCTGATGCGAGCACTATATGGTGTTTTAATTGATAGTATTAGCATTTAAAGTACATTAAATACAATTCTGTTGACAACGAAAGTGTCTCCGTAGGTAATCGGAATATAATCCGAAGTATATTGTTGCTGTCGAATCAGTTACTCTTTACAGAAGATATGGCACTCGTGGCAGATTCGGAGGAGAATTTGTGTAGGCTAGTGTTTAAGTTTGGCAGAGTGTAAGAGTGGAGGAAGCTGTAAGTTAATTAATGAGATGTTCGAGAAATGACGATGCGAGCGGAATCAGTATTCGCCTAAATGGGGAATTATTGGAGGAAGTTCAGATTTATTCAAATTCCTGGGCCCTCAAGTAAAAAATGCTGAAATAGTGGGAACTAATAAAAAATTCAGAGTAAAAAAAGAGTGTAAGTGTTGGTACGGAAGCAATTGAAAGGCGTATGAGAAGGTAGTTGTTCCAACTGTGCTCTACGGAGTTGAGACGTGGGGGCGTCAGCGGAAGAGGAAATGAGGTTAAATATTTTCGAGACAAGTATTTGAGAGGAATGTCCGGAGTAGCGCTGAGGTAAAAGATCAATTATGGCGTTGTTCAAATTCAAACGTGACTGATGAGAAGTCAAAGGACAGAGTAGATTCCCGTGTTCTGATATGGTTCGAACACATATTGAGAATAAATGATGGGAGATTGGGGAAAGGGTGCTGAAAGCGGGGGTGAGGAGGTGTATGCCTTAATTGGGTGGCTTAGTGGCGCGAAGCAGGCTTTTGTGTGTAGTGACACATCAGTGTAGAAGAATCAAAAAAAGCGTTCAATGGTTTGACTTGAGTTGAGAATGATTGTGGATCGATTAGTTCTGACGCGGTCCTGATGCGCTTCCCGCCCTTGGCGTCTTGTTAGAGGAACGCTATGGACGTGGTTGTGTGAGGGTCTGGCAATTATGATGCAGCCAAGTAAGCCAGCGAAAGCTCCAACTGCCGACAAAAATTTTGGAGCTTAATCCTGGCCCAAAAGCTGTATTGCGAAGTCCTAGCCAGACCTTCTTGCGCCAAAGGACTATTTTGGTATGAGTATGAGTGCATGAGTGGAGGAGCGTCTGGGGGATTCGGCCTTGTGTCTGCATTTGTAGTATTTAAACGAAAACGCATTTGGGAACTTACTCAAACTTTACTTAACAATGTGCTCGGGAATTAAAATTAATCAACCTAAAACTTTTTTAAATCACCGTTGCTAATCTTCAAAAACAGGTTGATACCGGTGTCAATTTCAGGTGTTATAGAATTGTTTCTCGTAAATCATTTTGTCGGTCGTGAAAATAATAGCTCATTGATTATTATTTTGTTTTCTGGCTGGTGAAGGAATTCTTTCTCATTGCAAACAAACTTCAGTCTGTTTTTGAGTCATAACGTTTAAGGGCTAATGCCGACGGAAGTGCACTATGCGCTTCATCTTTTCAAATTTGCTAGTGTCACCCCTCCTAAATTGGATATAATCATTTTTGATGTCTAGCTCATGAAAAGGTAAGGGGGTTACTAATATATATTTTAATATTTGAACGTCAGTAAGTTGCAATTGGTACATTGATTAGTTACCTTAATCAACATGCACACATTTTAGGTCGGATCCAATAAACAAAACAAAGTTGATACCGTATTTACACTGCACCGCATCATTGTTGCTTTGTATATTTTAGTACACTGTACCTATTTGACTTTCGCTATACTTATTTGATTGCATTCGTTGTCAACTGCTTTTCAACATGATGGTGTTAAGTGTATATCGTGCAATCATGTTCATTAACAAATCTGGAGGATTTCTTCAAAAATGTGTGCTTGCTTATTCTCCGGTGACAAATGTGCTATAACATATAAAAATATGTGCTAACCATCTATGGATAACTTCCCTCACGAGTTCAATTGTAATTCGCTAGTGTTTTTCTACTCTTGATAGATTGGGTTAGACCGGTTGAAGACATGAATGACAAACCTGGCAAATTGATGTTGTTCCCTGTGCTGTTCTGTTCTGGAACAACTGATAACGCGCTAGCTCTATGCTTGCTTTGAGTCAAATCTTGTATTGACCTCACCAATTATTGGTTCATAACAATAGTTAAGCTCAGATCAAATATGGGGAGGGGGTTGCAGTAGCAACAACAGCAGCGAGCCCTTTCACAGGCGGTAGCCATCTTGCCCTGGCCGGCACCGCGATGAACTTTGCAGTGACCTCCTGCTTTTGTCTAGCAGCCGTTGGCCCCCGGCCGTGTCTGTGGTCTTGTCAGGCCTTCCTCTCCAGACTCTTTCTTCTCTACTGTGGCTGTCTTTTTAGTTCAGTTTTTTTGAAAATCCCGAGAAGTCGTGACCACGCGCAGTGTCGGAGTTTTTCGATTATCATCATTTGCCATGACGGTATTTCAGGAACGGTTCCACCAGGTAAATATTTTAGTTAATGATTTAGTACCACCTGTACTTCCTCCTCCTCCGGTTGTCTCAACAAGTCGCCGTCACACTCCGGCAAGCATGTGGCGCGACTGGGGGACCGATTTCCCGTGATATTTCCAGGCCTGGTGAACTTTAGAGGACAATGGGTTATGAACATAACGACGCAGTGCTAGGTATTTGTCTCCAGCACGGCTCTAGATACCGATGCTAACCGGCTGGTTAGCGAAGAGAAAAGGTGAAACCAGGACCGAGCACACATGTGTGAAGTAGGCCAGCACCCACCCTGAGCGAAGTGTATCTTCAGACGCCATCTTTAACTCGCAGGCTTTATCACAACTTGGTGAAGTGAAGTCCTGTAACTCTGCCACGGAGTTGACGAAAATTTTACAATACACTTTTTATGGCATGGGCTGCTAACATTTGGATGATTTCCCTCTCAATTAAATATTTTCCAAAGTGCATTTATGGTGTTAGCTGAAGCATTACCGAACATAAACTAAATGATTACACCTCTTTGCAAGATAAAATTTGCATTCTGGATATATATCAAAAATAGGTTTTCCTTTGAACAGATTAGGGAACGTTCTTCGGTTATAACACTACTTTCCCGTACAGCACCGAAATTAAATGGCCTAATATTAGATTGTGCAATTCTCTTCAAATCTCAAGAGAACCAATCCTTGACAATACAGAGGATTATTTTTCACCAAGATTTCCAATGCCTTCCCAGACTCGCATGCCGGGTAATCATTACCCAACTCGCTTTCGCGGTAGAGGCAGAGTTCCCGGAATTTCTCAAGATGGCGCGGGTCGTGAATTTCCTAACACGGGAACTTGGGGCTTTAGTTTCCCAGAACCAGTTGCAATTGTGTTCTTGGCCCGCTCAGAGGTGTCTCGTCAACGTGAACCTTTGGAACACAGTACACAAACAAATTAGAATCATGCGTAAGATAGCAATAAATAATATATTAAACATTATTTGAGTTACCCGTGCACCTTGATTATTTTTGGTTTGTTACTAAAGGTCTCAAGTGAAGACAACATTCTGCTTTTAGCTAAATATACTTTTAAAATAGCTTATTAGATTTACAATCGAATGAATTATTCCCTCACAATTCTCTTCACACGATAATTTCATGTATTCACGAAAATTTCAAGTCTCACTGAGCAAAGTATTAAAGCTGTTTCAAGTCCTCACAATACCATGAAGTACTTTCATTCCCATTTCTGAATTCCTCTCACTCCTGCATTCTCGGTGCTCTCTTTCATTCCCACCGATTTTCTGAACACCATCGTCATCCTCACTATAACATTTCGGTATAATTGATCAACACATAACCATGGGAGTATCCGCTGTCAGGTCCGACCCTGGTATATTCGTGGTACATGAGGGCGGAAGAAGGGAAGGGGCAAAGGCACCTCTAACGAGGAGAGATGGGAGGTGGGGGGAGACATGAAAGGAGGCGGAGAGGGGGACCAAGGTCACCTCCAGACAGTGTTTTTTCCGTTCGTGTAACTGAGGCCGGTTTAGCTCAGCCTCGCCTCCAACTTCTTTTCTTGATAAAGTGTAAAGGGTCGCCACCTTGCTCTCTTTTTAGCTCAAAACGACAACGATGGGTTTCAGATATACAGTGAAATATTGTGCGTGTAGAGTTCAAACGGCTGGCAGAGTCAAAGGAACGGTATATAATGTTTTTTTTATGATTGTTATTCAATTGCAAAACAGAGGCGTCTGATATTTCTCATAGAAATTTATTTGTTTGTTTAGCAGTGACCTCACTGACGTCATCACTTGGCATGATGTCAAACACTGCCATACAAAACTATTTTCTTCATGGACCTTTCCTTCAGCATATCGAACATCAAAGGAAATTAAAAAGATATTTAATACCATCTATTCATTAATTTCTTACCTTGCTTCCATCTACATTCTATAACCACATGCAAGTGATTACCAAACGATTGTTGTTTATCGTGACTTTTTTATTCGAGTTACCAATGATCACTCTGACACACTCAACAAACTCTCTTGCATGAGATCCACAAGAGTTCGACGTTTCTCCAAGTTCTGGATGGTGAATTGGTGCAATTGAAAGTAGCGTCTCCATGAGCTCGTATGGATCTACTCTTTATGTGAGATTTACACGCCAGAAGAAGTTTCGCCAGCCAGGAAAAAAAACAAGCACCAAAATTAATTAGCTACAGAGATCAAACCCTTTTTTGAACATCGTTTTCTCTCATTTCGAAATCCTCAACGAGAACGGCGAAGAATACGTTTAAAATAACTATCCTTTAAATGAATTTAAAGACACTACAGGCGTAAAAAGCGACGATTTATGGTCATTCAGGAGCTTAGGTCGTGCAAAGCAACATTATAAGGTAATAGAATTTTTGAAATTGACATCTGATGGCGTCTAAGGAGAAAGATAAAATAATTTCACTTATTTCTGCACCGTTTTTCATCTTAATGTACATTTATGAAATGTTGATTATACTTAGACATGGAATTTGTACACAGGCGAATAATTTGAAGTACATCTGTAAATTAATTATAGGTAACATGTTTATGCAATTAGAGAAGCACGTTAAATAGAAATGCACCTAATTCGTTATTCATATGCAGCATATACTTATTCCTCCTGGGAGAGAGTAGGCGTTACACTATGCAACTGATATTTCTTCAAACAAAGCGCAAATATTAGCGAGGCGTGTTCACGGAAGTATCACGACTAACTTCCCAAGCTAATGCAGTGTAAGTGCGCAGTCGGAACAAGGAAAGCGCAGTTACTGCAGCTGGACTAACTGTGATGCAGGTGCAGTGTCCGGTCGTTCAACTGTATAGCCGGCACTGCATTCCATGAGTGTGTCGTCACTGCAGCGCTCCTAGCGGTGGCGGCGGCGTTCTCAACGCTCCGCCTTGGCAGGACAATGTGAGGGGAGAGTGGAGGGCCAGGGCTCCTCTTTGAAGAAGAGACATTGTTTGGAACGTTGTAACGCTCTCTTCTGGAGATTGTATTTCTTTCCAATTCATTGATGGGGGTAGAAAGAAGAGCTATGGCCTCTTTCGAACAAGGATACAATGTTCAACTGGTCGAACCAGTCTATTAATTTAGTACCGTACAAATACGTCGTTCAAAATCAGAATGAACAAGCGGATTCAGAGCCAACACGATGTAGTTACTCTGTATGAATTAATTGGCTGTGTTCTTGGTGGAGGATGACAAGAAAAAGCGTTATTTCAATAATCTTGAGACCGAACATCGATAAGTATAAACTATCCAGCGGATATCGGCATCGTAAAAACGTCGAGCATTCGCAGACTGATTTGGCCACCGCTATTTCGCTATCACTCCTCAGCTGTGGCTTGGGGCAATAACAATGTAACAGTTTAATTACGACTAGCTGGCTTTTCTGCACATCTACATACTTTGCAAAGACTGCAAAACATATAACTTAATTTCTCTGTTTTTGTGTTCGAATGGAAATGAAAAAAAAATCATGAATGAAACGTATTCGCCAACATTGCATATCGCAGTTATCAAAACAAAGTCGTTAACGGTCCCAAAGGCAACAAGAAATCTCCTCCCGTTCACTGGTGAGCAAGAACTGTAAACATTTCCAGTTGCTGCCATAATCATTTTTCATAGAAATAAATTGCTCAGATAAAATAATTCATGCTTTGGTGCAAGGTACAAAATGATAATCCAAAATCATGCTTATTCGTTACTTCCAACTAAAAATAGTACAATCGTGAAAATCGCGTATTATTTCTTAACGATAAATCCGACGATATGTTTGAAAAACATAAACTGGGAGCGCTCTGGTCGTTGGAGGTCGTTGGATATCGCTTATCTAACGCTGTGCATGGCAGGATAACTTCAGAAGCTCGCATAGCGCCATCTATCGTGGCCGCGATGTATAACGGGACCTAGAAAGTCATGTTGCGACTCGCGAAGGGTCACGCAAGAAGGCCCTTCCTTGCATCCTTTCACTCACTCGGCCGCAAGCGTTCTCCTAAAGATGTAAGCTTGGTACACCTTCCTTCGAGCGTCACTGATATCATTCTTCCGCTCTTTCATTCAGAAGTGCACGTGTACTGTCGGTTTTTGCATTGGCAGCGGCCCTCTTGCGGCAAGTTGAAGCACTGCGATTATTTCGGCATTAAAAAGTGCAGCAAGGTTGGTGCAGTTGCTAGCTTCCCCGTTGGTGCATTTGATATCTCCCCTGTTGGTGCAGTTGATATCTCCCCTGTTGGTGCAGTTACTATCTCCCTGTATTTGTATTGGAAAGTGTTG
>SDVV010025474.1:0-12416 GCA_016164225.1 Gammarus roeselii | reverse complement strand
GTTGTACCAGAATTTTGGTCCAGTGATCAAAAAAGCTCTACAGGCAGTTTCTGTTCTCCCGTGTTCAATGTGCAAAGTTTCATGATTTCTTGTGCATCGATTGTTCTTCTCACCTCGAGATAAACAGCCAATTGTATGCATACCCTTCAGGCACATAATGAACATTATTTCTTCTCGTTGCTCTTAGTCGCTCATTGCCGTGATGAGCAGCCTGTGTCTAGATACTGTATCTGTATACTGTATCTACGTATAGAATCTAGATACAGTATCTACTTACATTATCTAGATACTGTATCTTAGATTGAATCTACATAAAGTATCTATATACAGTATCTAGATTCTGTATCTAGATACAGTGTACATAAAGTGTCTAGTTACTGTATCTAGATACATTTTCCAAATTATTTGTCCCCATTTATCTCCAGACAATCGGTCTGACCAACAATTGACCAACACTAGACCAACACTTAGAAAACACTTGGCCAACACTTGACCAACACTTGGCCAACACTTGGCTAACACATAGCTAAAACTTGGCCAAAACTGGCCAACACTTGGCCAACACTTGATCAACACTTGGCCAACACATGGCCAACACTTAACCAACACTTGGCCAACACATGGCGAACACTTGGCCAACACTAGGCCAATATATGGCCAACACTTAGCTAACACTAGCCAACACTTGGTTAATACTTGTGACTAGCAAGTTTGAACGAGCTTCTGTCGCCTGAACTGCATCTCAAACAGGGTCTCATGAGAGGATAGATAAATGATTGAAGAAGCTCCTGAAAGATTAATAGAAATTTGAGGAACGAAATAAATTAACATTCAACTAACAAATGTAAAAAAATCGATACAATATATACAAATAGATGGTCACATGCTCATGTATTATAAGTTCCAGTCTAGGAATATAATATTACCGCAACATAATGAATCAATAAAACTATAAAATGTGCATCAAAAGATGCTTATGCATCTTGGTATATATGAAGCTTATTAAAAATAAATAAAGATATAAATAACTGATATTTCAGTGATGTGGTGCTGATAGATAGTCAACATCTAGTTTCTTGGCTTGTTACGATGTTTTCTAGCTAAGAAAGTTAGCTTTAAACCAGGTACCCGGCATCAGCTCGTTCTCCATCTCTTTCATACACGTAAATAAGTCAATGGCATCCATGGCCATAACCCACGACAGCGCAATTTGATCATCAGTCAAAGAATAAATTTGTATATCATAATTTGGTAGTGTGAATCATCTATGTTCAAAACACTTTGAATCATGTCATGGTGCAACAACAATAACGGCAAATGAGCCCTGTAACGGATGTCATGGTGCAACAACAAGAACGGTAAATGAACCCTCTAATGGTTGTCATGGTGCAGCAACAAGAACGGCAAATGAGCCCTCTAATGGAGGTCATGGTGCAACAACAAGAACGGTAAATGAACCCTCTAATGGATGTCATGGTGCAACAACAAGAACGGCAAATGAGCCCTCTAATGGATGTCATGGTGCAACAACAAGAACGGCAAATAAGCCCTCTAATGGAGGTCATGGTGCAACAACAAGAACAGTAAATGAACCCTCTAATGGATGTTATGGTGCAACAACAAGAACGGTAAATGAGCCCTCTAATGGAGGTCATGGTGCATCAACAATAACGGCAAATGAGCCCTGTAATGGATGTCATGGTGCAACAACATGAACGGCATATGAGCCCTCTAATGGATGTCATGGTGCAACAACATGAACGGCAAATGAGCCCTCTAATGGGGAAATGTAATGCACATAAACTTATACGGCGTTCGACGATGTTAGTGTTCAGGTTTGTGCAAGCCGAATTGTGCTCTTTAACAAATGTATACTTTTTTCGATCACGCTAAAATAAACAGAAGTGGTCAAAAACCAAGCAACGATCTATTATATTCTTTAAAAGCATATACTTGAAACATTCAGTTCCGTTCACTTCTCCATCTATACTCGGTAGCGCTTCGAAGGGAGAGGGGACAATGTCTCTAGGCCCAAATTTACTCATGAATTTTAGATATATATATATATATCGGCTATTCACTTCACCCTAGCGCACAAACTTGTAAAGCATCACACTCCGTTGGGTGGATGCCTCCATCTTCGGG
Organism: Gammarus roeselii; assembly: GCA_016164225.1. NCBI lineage: Eukaryota > Metazoa > Arthropoda > Malacostraca > Amphipoda > Gammaridae > Gammarus > Gammarus roeselii. The sequence goes on along the minus strand of SDVV010025474.1, from coordinate 10,271 downwards.
GGTATTTTGGTAGCGCCACTGGATGTGAAGGCTGTCTAACCTCCCTCTTTGGGTGTATCCCCCCTCCCCTCTTACAGAATTTTTGGGAGCGCCACAGGATGTGAGGGCTGTCTAACCTCCTTTGGGTGTAGCCACCCTCCTCCTCTTTCAAACGTTTTTGGAGCGCCACGGCATATCGAGGTTGTCTTACAACTTCCAATGGCTTCACATTGCCCGTAATCTTTCATATAAGACCGTAATCTTCGCTCTGGCTGGTACGACAATAATGCAGCCTTGTCCAGGGGAGTCTGCCGCGCTGTAACTTGCTGGGATGACGAAATAATCGTTGGGATTTCAAATAAATGATTTGGGGATTTCAAATACTTTTCGCATAAAAAATTTGTATTGTGTTCCATATACGATTTTTTTTAGATAGTCGTCAATAACGCTCTGTATTATAGGATGGTCATTGATCGTTTCGTCATAAGCGAGGTCTACTCGTGGAAAATCGTTATTTGTGCTCCGTTCGAATCGTAGCCCCCTTTTGGTCGAGGAGGCTGCGATGGTTCGTCGTTATCGTATGGACCATAGTCCTGCTGTGGACTCCTGCTTTGGAAAGAAGAGGCCTGTTGCCGAGGACTTCTGTTCGACAGCGCTGCCGCCTGCACAGTGCTGGCGTTTGTGTAATGAGGTAGCTGCTGTCTCTTTTCGGAGAAAGATTTCTGCTGTCTTGGGCTCCAGTCTTCATGGATAGTCTCCTGCCGTCGCGGATTAACATTTTCATAGACTGGTACCTGCTGATCTGAGCGGGCGTTTTCGTAGATCTGTTGCGCCTCAGATGCGTTTCCATGAGCATCCTCCTTCGGATTGAAGTTGATGGTACTCCTAACGGAAGACAGGGAAGGACTGCCGGAGGAGACAAAACCATTAGCCACGAGAAGTTTGAATCCCAATATTTTTTGGACTAAACATGCATTGTGGGCTTGTTTGGGTACCCAAACACCACCGGGGCCCCGACAATTTGTTATTATTAATCGCAATAATATTTAACAACGTGATGTGATGGAAATGAAATCAAAAATACTTTTTTAATTTGCCTTGTCTGTTGTTCTGTTGCTGACTGTTTATATTTTTCGGTTTAGAAATGAGGAAAGTAACCAGGAGTATGGTCATTTTGCGATTTGGTTTCAATATTTCTTGCTTAGAGACTGCATAATATGGCTGTTTCCGCTTGCCCTAGAGAAACAGCCATATGTATGAACATTCTTAAAAGAGTACAATCTCCGAGCACGGATATCAGGAACAAAACTCGAGAATACCTCATTCCTAGCGTCTATAAGACATTATCAGAACTACAACTCTGAGGAATAAATGGGCACTTCTATAGTTAGAGTTAAAATAAGCAAATTTCTAGCATACGCTTAAAGGTAATTAGTTTCCATGCATGTGGAATTACCAGACGTCTTAAGTATCAGAACAATGTTATGATATACGAAGCCCGTGCATGAACGAGGCGTCACAACAAACATTCAAATATAAGAGGCGATATCTCGTTTGTTCCAACACCGTCGATAATTTCAGCGAGCCTCGATATCGCCAGTGTAAATGAATAACTAAACCGGAACAAAGAAAATTCTGCTGTTTGTTCAAACGACATCACAATTTTTGATGGAGATTACAAACGTATAAATTGTCATAAGATAGCAATATGGTTCTACGACTTGGCCATAATATCAATAGGAACGTGACGTTCTAATACACTACACTGTCTGCAGACTGGTCCCACCTGGAACTGGTTTTGGAATTCTTCGATTTCTCCTCTTTGGAACTGTAGGTCTTGAGGGCGGTACGCAGGGCGTCCCTTTTAACGAAGATTAGCGCCACCAGAGCGACTGCGACTACGAAAGCTACGACCAAGCCGACTATCAGCCCCGTCGGCGACTTCGGGGTGATACCAGCCTTAGTGGCGATGGAGCAGCCAACCTTGGTACAAGCCTGTGGACGCACAAAATCTAGGGACATGAAACTACTTTCGTAGGACTAAGAACAACATTGTACGATTGATGTCCAACATCAACCAACAACATTGAGTCATCTCCGGGACACTTTTGTCAGAACAAAAGTCCCACGGTAGCTTCACACTGATGATCCAAAAGTTCTGACCCTCAAATATTTTAAATAATTCAAGTACTGGCATCAATTCAAGTATAAAAATATCACTAAGTTCAATAATGTTCATACCTTGTGAAGTAAGTAACATTTTAAAATGATGTTTCTACATAGCCTAGCGGTTGACATAAGACTCCAAATTTATTACCTCGATCCGAGGTATATTTGTAAGACTTCTAGCATTATCCGAACAATCACCATACAATTGCGGTTTTGACGTTTCAAAAATATAGGCACACACCCTGTCGTAAGCAACATTTATTAATTATGCCTCCATATAGCCCAGCGGTTGACAGATGACTAGATTTAGTATCTCGATCCGAGGTATATAAGTAAGACTTCTAGCATTATCCGAACCGTCCCCATACAATTGCGGCTTTGACGTTCCTGAAATATAGTCATCAAATCAGATTCAACTAGAACAGAGCATTTACAAATATCGTGATCAGTTTATTCTATACTCTCACCTGAACCTGAAAGGTGTATTTGGTCTTAGGCTCCAAGTCAGTAAACTCGTACGATCGTTCGCTCGCTGCGGAGATAATGACTTGGCTGCCGAAGGTGTTGTTTGCGCTGTCGACTACACCAACGATGTAGTGTATTAAGACACCATTGTGGTCGGACGGAAGGCCCCAGTTGATGCTGGCCTTCTTGGCCTTCAATTCATCCAGGTTGACATTCGTCGGCTCCGTGGGAACTATGGAGGGCATTGGGGAAGCATGAAACAAGAACACCAGAAAATAGCATTTGGAGGGCTTGAAACAACTTTACTCAGGAGAACATTTGAACATAAGCCATGCCAAATTGGAGGGGCAAATGAAGTGTGATGCAGACTTTAGACTTTAGACTACGTACACTACACTAGTGTTTTTCAACTTCGACAACGTAAATTAAGTTTGAAGATATGCTTGTCAGGGCAGCATTACAAGTAACAGTAGTTTACGATGACAACAAGAAATATTTTTCTAGAAAGGTTCATTAACATCCTGCTACTCCTGCCACTCTTTAGGCAGTTGGCTCATAAAATTACTGATTTGGTATGGAGAAATGTTTTGACCATCGTGCCGGTAGTAATTATTATACAACCTTTAAAGGAATCGGATTTTTAAATTTATTTAGGAAATACTTTGTACCTAGAATACAAAAAATGACACTGGAGACAGTTAAATTTCGTGCTATTAGCGGGAAGGCGAATAAAAAAGGCGAACAGAAACACAACGATATAATATTATCGACGTCCTATAACGAACGTTTCGGAGGAAAATCAATAAGGGCATTACGAAAACCTCGGGTCTGACTAAGTCATAGCCATCAATATTTACTGTGTCGCCCCCTTCCCCACCCCCTCTTAATCATCATGGCTATCAATGTTAACCATGTCGCCCCATTCCCCCACCCCCTCTTGATCGTCATGACCATCAATATTCACCGTAATACCCCCTTCCCCACCCCCTCTAAATCATCATGGCTATCAATGTTAACATGTCGCCACTTCCCCCGCCCCTTCTTAATCGTCATCGCCATCAATATTTACCGTGTCGCCTATTCACCCCACCCCCTCTAAATCGTCATGATCATCAATCTTAACCATGTCGCCGCCTTCCCCAACCCCCTCTTAATCGTCATGGGTATCAATGTTTCCCGTGTCGCCCCCTTCCCCCACCCCCTCTTGATTGTCATGACCATCAATGTTAACCGTGTCGCCCCCTTCCCCCACCATCTCTTAATCGTCATGGCACTCAATATTTACCGTGTCGCCCCCTTCCCCTCCCCTCTAAATCGTCATAGCTATCAATATTTACCGTGTCGCCCCCTTCCCCCACCCCCTTTAAACCATGTCACCCCCTTCCCCCACCCCTTCTTAATCGTCATGACTATCAATGTTTACCGTATCGCCCCCTTCCCCCACCTCCTCTTAATCGTCATGGCCATCAATGTTAACCATGTCACCCTCTTCCCCCCACCCCCTCTTGATCATCATGGTCATCAATGTTTACCGTGTCGCCCCCTTCCCCCACCCCCTCTTAATCGTCATGGCCATCAATGTTAACCATGTCACCCCCTTCCCCCACCCCCTCTTAATCGTCATGGCTATCAATGTTAACCGTGTCGCCCCCTTACCCCGCCCACTCTTGATCATCATGACCATCATTATTTACCGTGTCGCCCCTTCCTCCAACCCCTCTTAATCGTCATAGCCATCAATATTTACCGTGTCTCGTCCTTCCCCCACACCCTCTTAATCATCGTGGCAATCAATGTTAACCGTGTCGCCCCCTTCCCCAACCCCTCTTAATCATCATGGCAATCAATGTTAACCGTGTCGTCCCCTTCCTCCCCCCCCTCATAATCGTCATGGCCATCAATATTAACCGTGTCGCCCCCTTCCCGCACCCCCTCTTAATCGTCACGACCATCAATGTTATCCATGTCGCTCCCTTCCCCCCCCCCCTCTTGATCGTCATGGCTATCAATGTTTACCGTTTCGCCCCCTTTCCTCACCCCCTAAGTTTCACTTAAAAAATTGACTTGGCTATTGCCGCAATCAATGTATCTATGTGTTTCTCTGTAATTATTTTACATAAGCATTTTTATATATTCACCTCAATATAGAGCTTTCTATGACACTTTTCCTTATTTGTTATCCCTAAATAATAAACTCTCCTAGTAATTTTGGAACTCAACTGCTAGTACCGAAATACAATGAAAGAAAACTGGGTCAACCGAATCCGAACAGAAATGGGTTATTTTGAACGTTGATGCTCGTCATAAAAGTATATCTGAATATCCATCATACACCGAGCACTAGGCTCCATATTATGCCAAATTAAGTTTCCGATCAAAACTCGTACATAGAATTTCAATTAATTCGAATGTAGGAATAGGCTCTTTCATATCCATATCTTCATCATAGTTAGATAGTCTGGAAAGAGTACCCAAAGAAAAAGTTGTAACACAGAGAACACCATTAAATTTCTTTAGTTGAGTTTCAACTTTTCAACGCAGAGGAGTCACCTTGAACACAGGAAAACAGAAATTATCAGTAGAGCTTTTTTGATCACTGGACCAAAATTCTGTAACAACCTCCCAACAAGCCATAAGAATCTAAATCCGACACGTCCTTCAAGAATATGCTTAATGAACATCTATTGACCGATCAATTCAAGCCTGTAACTTTGCCCACATATACAAATTAAATACATAACACCAGTAACCAGTAAATGCAATCTCTTCTTGAGCATGTCTGGAAACACCACCACCACAGCTCTCAACATTGAGACATCATCTAATTGTTTTTACTCTGACGATACATATGTTTTCTATGTTGCTTCCGATCACAATTGTCTTTGCCAATTACAATCAATGTTAACTAGCGTTTTGTCTATTTCTATGTTTCAAATGTTTCAAGGAGGAACGATAGGCAGCTTCCAACTTTGACAAAGGTTAACTCGACTTTCTTATTATTCATTGAATTGCTTCTATCAATTAACGTACCATTTTTGATGATACAATCATTGCCACATAAGCTAATATTTGGCTTTTTCATCAATAACAAAAGTATATACATCCGACTTTTGTACTCCAGTATTGTATTGTTTTGATTGTCAATCATTTAATCATTTCCTAGCGGTCATGAAGTGTGTATATTGTATATTCAGTGTTGGGTATGTATTTTATGTATAACTTTTTGTGTATAACTTGTGTTGTCTATTCACCCCTTCATTATCCATACAACGGCTTAGACCCATCTTTACAGTATGTTAGCGCTTTTCGATTTACCAACCAAATGTTGTATTCATATTTTTCGTTTAATTCATGTCGTCCATCCACACCTTTGTCATCATACAATAATGTAGACTTCTCATTACAATATGTTAGCACTTTTCGATGTCCCGACCCCATGTTCTCGGGACTCGATCCCCGTAGATGCGTGATTTTCCTTCCCCATGTACTTGTTATTTTCCACACCCATGTATTTTGTTATTTATCCCCCCCATGTATTTGTTATTTTCCAACCCCGCGTGTCACTGGTTTTCCCAACGGTATGTAGTCGTGATTATTTGGACAAAATAGACATTTTCTGAATGTGCACTGATGGTACTATTGTAATTAATATTTCGCTTCATTTAATCCAAACCGGCGGCCCCTAGAGATGAGCAGCAGCGAATTCAAATTGAACTCTCGTTTTCGTTAATTCAAATAGCGTAATTGATATGAAATTTTATGTCTGATGTTTAAGACTTTAATTAATTTTTAGGAATTGAAAACCCATTGCCAGACGATGGATAAAAATTAATTTAATAATAATAATAATATTGTTTTCATGAGACCTGTTTTCACTCATGTTATCTGTCATGTTGTTAGCGTCACTGTGTTGGCACATGTTTTGGCACAATGCATGTGTACAGGGTAGTTAGTGTCACTGTGTCGGCACATGTGTCGGCACAATGCATTTATATAGGGTCGTTAGCGTAACAGTGTCGGCACATGTGTCGGCAACATGTAGGCATTTACGCACATTTGTACAAAAAAGGCTACCATACACTGCCAGATGCATAATTACCTAGGCAACCTAACCTAACCAACTCAACCAAGAATTATGTGTCATCGTTCGAGATTTCCTGCTTACGTGTGATATTTAGTCATTATTTTTACGATATATTCATAACAAATCCCTCCACATAGCTCTATTTTAGGTAGCTTTTTTTCAATATCACACACAATGTAGACACATTCACACATTTATATGTATATACAGGGGCGGTTAACATCTGAAGTATTTTTACTTCTGATCTGTGCTTTTTTCCATTAGAACAGCATCCCTTGTGTTACAAGATATTCAATGTGGATCAGCTTCACGGCATGTTAGGTTAAAAGAACTATCATCTTAACCTAATTTAACCTATTCTATCCAATAAATATGTATTATCGATCGACTTTTCATGCTTGCATATGACTTTTCACTGTTTTAGGATTAATGCATAACAAATATCTCCAGTTGACTCTACATTTCGATCTATCCTTTGCAATTTTGATACACTCTTCCAATTTTAATCTAACAATTTTTTTCGTTTCCATAGGCAACTACATCGTTGTTTGATTGTTATAGCGATGATAGGTCCAATGTTTTGCCAAAAAAAAACATGTAATCGCATTAGAATAGCTAGCTGCATGCAGAGATTGGAGTCAGTGTTACGTGGAGAACAAGTGGAGACGGACGCTTTGTCTTAGAATAAATAAAATGAATGTTCACGTCTCAAAAATTTGTTTACGAATGTTAGATAAAGAATATCCAAAGATGATTTGGCTTGGTTCGAATATATATTGACTACTGATGGCGATATCAACTATCTACAAATGCGTAGAGCAAGAATCATAAAAATGGGAACTATTATTCATATAAGGATGAAGAATAAAGGAAGCAGGATTTGGGTAACTGATTTCGATACATATTAGTCGTATGTAACAGAGTTCAAAGAAAATAAGAATGTAAATCTTGAAATGATATGATATAAGCATAAAACATTCACAAGTGTAATAAAGCTGAGGTGGTGGAAAATAAATTTTACCTAAGAAAAACAGAAAATCTGGAGCGTATGCAGCAATTTCCTTCGGATAAAGATCGGACTTACATTGAATTGGAGAAGATTCGAATAATTAAAGTTCACTAAGAAGATGAACTACATTTATGGACTCACGGGGATAGAACAGCTTTCGGTATTCGTATCAAATTATGCTGAAGTATATGAAGGATTTTGAGAGGAAACTGAAACATAGTGATGATGGGTATGGTGTGATATACGAACCGTGCTGTTACAAATCAAACAACGAGGTAGAAACTATTGATGTTTTTAGCAGGATCTGTAATTAGTACTAATAAACAGTAATAAACCATGTAAATCCCTAATAAAATGTTTATATTATCCTAAAACTCAAAGGTTAAGCAATGAGTTGCAAACATCGCGTCAGTCGGAGGTAACATCGAATTGTCAACCTCGGTAGAAGAATATGTTCCAGGGCGTGAAACGATACCCATAAACCAATCTCGGGGTGAATGATCTAGATGTGTTACAGATTGGTAGGATATAAATTAGAGTCCGATTAAATCTTGCTCAGTTAAATTTGTGATTCTGATTTGGAAGGATGGAGTATAGCTTGAGACATCGTTTGTTTGAAACCGGGTGATGGGGGTTTGTAAACTTTGCATAAAAAAAAATTGAATTCACATAAATCCATCAGTAATGTGAGTCGACATCTAAAACGAAGTCATTGTCAAGAATATGCAAATTATAGGAAATAAAAGGCAAATCAGAAGTGCAAGTCGTCAAAGGATGCAGTGCCAGGAGATATTGAAGTGAAAAAGAAAACAAAGTGTGAGACCTTGTGTCCGTTTGTATGAAGCTGGAAACAAATATGAAAATGGGGCCTCTGTGCTAACCAATATGGGTCGAGAGTGACATTGAAATGAATAACATATATGTTAAAGTGATATTTAGAGTCATGTGGAGGGGTTCATATGTATATAAAAATGACCGAAAACCATACATAAGGCTAGGTTATGTTAGGTTTTTGGTGGGTATGAATAACATGAAAAAGTGATGTTGAATTGTGTCAAATAACAATCAAGAATCATATGAAAAATAGCTATAACAATCAAACAACGATGTAATTACCTATGAAAACGGATGAAATTTGCTATATCAAAATTTAAAATGTGCATCAAAACTGCAAAGGATAGTTCAAATGTAGAGTCAAGTGGAGATATTTGTTATGCAATAATCCTAAAACACTGAGAAATCATATGCTCGTATGAAAAGTCGATCGATAATAGATTGGGTTAGGTTAGGTTATGATGACTAGTTCTTTGAACCTAACATGCCGTGAAGCTGATCCACATTAAATATCATGTAACACAAGCAGGGATGTTGTTCTAATGGAAAAAATCACAGGTCAAAAGTAAAAATGCTACAGATGTTAACCGCCTCTGTATATACATACAAATGTGTGTATGTGTCTGATATTTTAGAAAAGCTACGAAACATAGAGTCATGTTGAGGGATTTGATATGAATATATCAATAAAAATGGACTAAATATCATACGCAAAGCAGGAAATCTCAAACGATGACACACAATTCTTAGTTAAGTTAGTTAGGTTAGGTTGCCTAGGTATTAATGCACCTGGCAGTGTATGGTGACCCTTTTTGCACAAATTAGTGTAAATGCCTACATGGTGCCGACACACGTGCCGACACAGTGACGCTAACGACCCTGTATATATGCATTGTGCCCACACATGTTCCGACACAGTGACGCTAACGACACTGCATATATGCATTGTGCTGACACAAGTGCCGACACAGTGACACTAACGACCCTGTATATATTCATTGTGCCGATACATGTGCCGACATAGTGACGCTAACGACCCTGTATATATGCATTGTGCCGACACATGGACCGACACAGTGACGCTAACGACCCTGTATATATGCAATGGGCCGACACATGTGCCGACACAGTTACGCTAACGACCTTGTATATATATGCATCGTGCCGACACATGTGCCGACACAGTGACGCTAACGACCCTGTATATGCACGTAAGAGTATACATAAAATGGGACTCGGATTTGTACTTATACAGTTACCGGTCTGCTTTCGGTGTAGAAGGATGTCGCCAAGCTTGAAATGTAAATATTTTAACAGAAAGGATAATGCGGGAGTATGTGTTATTTGCAGTATGGAGATGAAACTATGCAAACCAAACTCAACGTTCGGGTTTTGGCGTCATCTCAAAAGACATCATTATCTTGTGTAATCATATACCATTACCCTTTCATATGTAATGAACAATGTAACATGACATTAAACTGATCATCTAATAAATTGAGCAACAAATCGAACGATACAACAAAATATTTTATTGTATCGGTAAAATGTTGAATACTCATTGAAAAAACTGTAAATTCATTGTTAACGCTTTAACACCCATATTAATCACTGACATATGCGGCAATCTTTCGTAACCGTTTTAAACTCAACAGTCTACTATCGAGCGAACACCTAACATTACGTGAAATTAATTGATATTACTGGGCTTGTGACACACAAAGTGAATGT
>SDVV010025473.1:0-12416 GCA_016164225.1 Gammarus roeselii | reverse complement strand
ATGAAGGGTAAGGAAAACGTCGACCGAGCGAGCCTTTTCACTCTAGACACAAACGGAGTGACTAGGAACAATGGATACAAAATCGTTGGGAAACGTTTCTCACTCGACATCACGCGCAATTTCTTCACATATAGAGTTGTCAAAGAATGGAACAAACTTCCAGCGGAGGTTGTAAACAGCAATACAATCGAAACGTTTAAGTCGCGGCTTGACAAGTTCTACATAAATCGCCGATAAATAGCTAAACCGTTCTATTTCCTGTTGTTATAAATAAATTAGAAATGGCACATGAAGATCTCTTCGACGTTCTACTTCAAAACTAATTCTCTCGCCACCATAAGGCAACCTAGGTTGGGCCAATAGGCCTCTTAGACGTTCTACTCCAGAACTAACACTCTTGCTACCAAAAGGCAACCTATTTTGGGCCAATAGGCCTGTTGTTGTCTTCCTACACTTGTAAACACTTGTAAACATAATTTAAAGAAATAACAGGCTCACAGCTGTATTGGAAAACGAAAGAGATCAGATAACCAAACTAGATGCCCAAAATAAAAATCACCAGGCATGCTTGAAAATTACATTTAATATTATTCATTAGCTATAGTCTAAAATGCAGTTGAAACATTGCACCATGAACAGTATTATGGTCTATCATGATGCTTTGTTTATTCAAAGAATGCAAATGTTTTTCTCATTTAGACCTTTCTTATCCTCACCTGGCTGACCTTCTTTTGTTTCTTCTGCTCCGGATTGAATTGAGCACCCTCAACTAGTGAGACAATTCTTGCATTCTGACCATGTATAATTTTCTTGCAGGCAGACAAATTGAATACATATCGCTTCTGTGACAATGTTTGGACTCTGATCATGTCAGACGTTGAATTCAGAGAGGTGCAAGACTTCATGCAAGTGGATAAGCTGAAGATTGTTGCATGCGATGGACGAGGTAAGGACACACTTCTGTATTAAATAAAACTGGTAAAAAAAGGGCCTAAACATGTGCACTCAAACAGTAATGGTTAAGAGGGATTTAAAGTACCTAACTAAATTATAAAAAAATATTTGACAAACTTTGTCTGGTGTGCTGCACCAAGATTAATTGAATGTGAATATGAGATGTATAAACTACCCGGTTGCACTTCTAAATATGTGCTGCACAATTACCAGCTTGGCAATGTTCATGTCATCAATGTGGTAGAGTTTGTATTTTGAATTTCTTTGTTTAAGTTCAGTGAATGTTCTAGGTGTAAGGCTTCAAATTGGTGTTCAACTAGGCTGAGCAAGCCAAAAATGCGTGCATGTTAAAGAGAATCAAAAGATGTTCTGGAAAAAGGTGATGCAGGGAAGGAGGTGGATGAGGAGATAGTAGAAAATGTAAACAGCAGGTTGTTGTTGCAGAGCGATGATGTACAGAAGGGGTGAAACGAGTATTTTCAGGCGTTGTTGAATGTTGAGGATGTCTGAGAGGCCAATATTGTTGTAGTTGGTGGTGGTGCACAGTAGCCAGTTGTAGAGCATGAGTTGTTGTGAACTTAACTAATAAGCCAGAGCTCCTGGTTCAGAACCAGGGTCCAGTCCCATCCTCCTTAATGGAAAGTCTTAAAAGGGAGTTCAGTGCTTCTTAAGTGTACATGAGCTTTCATGTGCAGAATACTATAATAGTGGAAACTCCAGTTTAATCTAGAGTGAAGGAAGGATGTAAAGTGTTGGTAGCACTGAAAATGTAACAGGCTGTAGGACATTTGTTATGAAAGCTAAAAGAGGGTTGTACAAGAGGGGGAGGAGTTGGTTGTCCCTATTGGGCTTTATGTGGCAGAGACTTAAGAGGGCAAGAGCAGAAGAGAGAAGAAGATCTAATGTTCTTGAAATAAAATCTTTGAAAGGCATGGTCGGAGGAACATAGAGAGATAAGATCAATGACAATGCTTATAAGAGATAGGGGATGGTGAGGAAGATAGAGAACAGAGTAGGTTTGTGTTCAATGGTGGTTGGGACACGTGGGGGTTTGTGAGTAGATGCAGTTGTAGGTTTACTCAAGAAAGTCAACAGACTGGTCGTCTAGAAGGCCGGGGCACTAATGGTTCCTCTGGCATTGGGTTGTTCAGGAAGGATATCTCTGAGGAGTTGAGGGAGCTGAATGAGAGGAAGAAGAAGAAGTGCTCTGGTATACCAAGAGGTTTTGTGTGTGAGACTGTTGATCTGGTGGAAGCGAAGTTTCATGAAGTGTGTCCAGTCCTGGGTGTTGATGTTGTTCTGACTTGGTCAAGGTTGGTGCTACTGGTCTGTACCCCCTCCTCCCCCCCCCGTAGGCATCTGTAAGGTTCACTGGCCGCACGGAGTCACAGCCCAACCAGGGGGGGTGGACACCCTTATTTCCCTTAAGACTTCCCTCTTCTTCACCCTTTACTATCTCTCCTTCTCTCCCCTATCCTGATTTGCTTGACTTTTTATTTAACTCATTTGCATCTTATGTTTAGTTCAAATTTCCTTAAACTTGTCTCAGACTCCTTCTTGACAGCTCTCCTAATAGTTGCTGCAGGCAAACACACACACCCACTTACACACACACACACACACACACACACACACACACATACACACACACACACACACACACAAATACACACACACATACACACGCATGCACGCACGCACGCTCGTGCACAGACCCACATGCACACAGACACACATGCACACATGCACGCAGACACACATGCACGCAGACACACATGCACACAGACACACATGCACACAGACACACATGCACACAGACACACATGCACACAGACACACATGCACACAGACACACATGCACACAGACACACATGCACACTGACACACATGTACATGCACATACACACACTGGTTCTAACTATTCTTCTTTCGGGTAACAAATAACAGCCAAGTTGCGCTCTTTCTTTCATGCAATCTTTTTCTATGACTATTCCTTCTTCTTCTTTCCATTCTTCCTGTTCTCATGCTTAAAATTCCCTACACCTAGTGTAGATCTCATGCATGGGATCCCCGTTTTCTGTCTCTTCTCCATCTTCCCCTTCAGTAGGTATTGGAGCGCGTAGCCTGCATCTTAAGGACTACTGCGGATCCTTGGGGCTCTGAAGCAAGGTAGGTAGTGTGTTATTTGTCCTTACTGCCATCCGGGGAGTGCTATGACCATATGGTCTAAGCACCTTAGGAGTTCCTGTACCTCCTGTGGCACCCGTACATACCATAGACATTTGCCACGTAAAGGACTTTGACTTTGTGCAGTAGTAAACCTTAACTTGAACATTAAAAAAAAGAAGATAAACAAAGACTAACTGTAAGCAGCACTGTTTGCTGGTTTGACATTCGGCGCCAGAAGAACGATGACTCCAGCACGCTAGAAAGCCTCGTCACTCTTATCTACTGGTCTGTACAGAGAAAGGTGACCAACAATGATTCCAGGCATGACTCACTGTCTCAGGCCCCTAGGCTGAGGAGCTTGAATTGTTTTAGAAGTATTTTTATTCAGAAAGACCTAACTTACAGGCAGAGAGGAGAGTTGCTGGCTTGAAGGCATGCTCTTAATGCATCAAAAGGTGTCAGAGTGCAGAGAGGTGAATACATGGCAGCTGCTGCTGCAGCTGGACGGGAGGCTGATGCCGGTGTTGTTTCTGAGAATTCCTTTGGTTGGACACGGGTTGGTGGTGGCCGAAGGGTGCTGGCGGTCGCGGGCGGCTGGCGGCCGAAGTGGTGCTGGCGGCCGCGGTGGTGCTGGTGTTTGCGGTGATGTCGGATTGCGCAGTGCGACCGGCGGCTGTGGCGTTGTGGGAAGCCGTGCTGATGCTTCTGGAGGCGGTCGTGGTCCGGGCGGTGATGGTGGCCTTGGGGCTCTGACTGGTTTTGATGTCATCCCGGGTGGCCATGGTGGTGGTGCTTTAAACTAGATGGTCGGTCTTTGCAGATAAATTTAACTGGTTTGCGGTTGTGCTGTGTCATTTTGAATTCTCTTATTCCTAAGGTCCCTTATGTTGGTCATATGGTGCAGCAGTGAGATTTGCAGTTGATCGGTGTGTGTGTCTTGGTTGGCCTCTTCTGTGTTGTCGTCCTTTGTTGATTTGCCAGGGTTCCAGCTTGTGAGGAGAGATGTGGTGGAGGAAGTGAAGAAGCATAGAGTTTGTTTGTATGTTTCAAACAATTTGATGTTTGTGACAATTGAGGTGAGTTTGCCCAATGTTGCTGCTGTTTCCCTACTTGATTATGATGTTTCAGTTGCGGTGGCTTACCGCCCGCCCTCCTATTCAGCTGAGGAGAATGCTGAGCTGATTGAATTCTTGCTGAAGTTTTGTGTTGGCAGAGAGATTGTTGTTCTTGAGGATTTTACCTTGCCTTCATTAGATTGGTCTGCAGACATTTTTAGTAATTATATTCTTGCCATTGATTCTCAGTTTCTTGATTGTATTGTTCTTCTTGGACTCATTCATTGGGTTAGGAAAAGTACTTCTATTGATTCGGACAGCATTCTTAATCTGGTGCTGACTACAGAGGAGGGTCGGGTGTCTTCTGTGGGCAGTTTTGCCTTCTCTCTCGGGGTGCCACCATGCTGCTGTCTTGGTGGAGTATATCTTTCAGATTAATGATGTTCCTGCTCATCCTATTTTAAAATCGGTTATGTGGTCTTATGGAGATTACAAGAGTATGAGTGAGGTTTTAGCAGATGTTTAGTGGCATTATGAGTTCCTGTATGGCACTGTGGAGGAGAATTATAGGTTGTTTCAATTGTCCATTCACTTGTCAACAGGTTTGTTTCCACTCGGAACTCTGCTTCACAGCCGAGCTGGTTGCGGGGCCCTCATAGGGGGCTGATGATCAGCATATCTCGGGCTTGGACGCGGTACAAGCTTTCAAGGAGTGAGCTTGGTAGGCAGCATGGGAGGTGTTGGCGTCCTTGTGGAAGTTTAGTAAGTTAAATTTGAGTACAGAAATTGTTTGCTAGGGTCTGTATGAGCAGAAATTAGCAGGCAACTTCTCTGTGGCTCCCAAGGTGTTTCACTGTTACATCAAAAGGAAAAGGGAGGGCTGTTCTTCTGTTGGTCCTCTGTAGCTTCTATCTGGTGAGGTTGTTGCTGGTCAGAGAGACCTGAGTCAGCTGCTTGTGGATTCTTTTTTATGTTTTTGTGGATGCTGATCCGGTTGGTCCTTCCCCACATAAGTTTTTACCAAGAAAATTTGGTGAGATTTGTGTGACTAGATTGTTTGTTTCCCAGGTTCTTGATAGTTTTGACTCATCATCTGCCCCTGGCCCTGATATTATTCACCCTAGTGTTTTGAAGTCGTGTTTTTGGCCACTGTCATTGCCATCGTCCTAATTTTTGCAAATTTTTTAAGCCAGGAAGTTATGCCGGGGGCCTGGAAGGAATCTCATGTTGTTCCTTTATTCAAGTCTGGTTCAAGACGTAACTCTCTCAAAAATCGTCCTGTGAGTCTCACTTGTGTTTGTTGTAAGGAGCATGGAGGATCAGCTTTTGCTTACTTATGGCCAGGTTGCTAATCTGGTGGATGATGGGATGGTTGTTGATGTGGTCTTCCTGGATTCGTCAAAGGCGTTCAATGTTGTCAATCACTCGGTTTTGTTGGACAAGCTCAGATGTGTGGGTATTGCTGGTGGATTGTTGGACTGAATTCATAGTTTTGTGATTGGAAGGCAAATGTGCGTTTCTGTGGGGGGAGTGTCAGCAATTTCCGGGAGGTGACGAGTGGAGTGTCCCAGGGGCTTGAGAGGGGTCCGCTTTTGTTTTTGCTATATGTCAATCACGTTGCAGCCGGTGTGGTTTGTCAGTGGAAGGCTTTTGCTGACAACTTCAAACTTTATTTCAGTTTTCCACACGACGTACAGGCAGTTCACCTGGGTGTGTCTTCTTTGCAGAGAGATCTGAATTTGGTACAATCTGTGTTGCTGCTGTGGAATCTCTAACTGAACAACGACAAATGTGTTTATGTGATTCTACTGAGGTCGTCTTGAATTGGAGCAGCTTGATGATGGAATTGCTTATAATTTGAATAGTGTGGTACTCGAGCTTGTCTATTCCTGCACGGACTTGGGAGGGCTTGTTGACTCAAGGCTGCGGTTTCATCTCCACGTGAAGAGTGCTGTAAGAAAAGCTTCCACTGTCGCGACCAGTCTGCTTCGCTCTACTGTCAATAGGCGTTCCGTTTGCATGGTGTTCTTGTTTGTTACTCATATAAAACCTATCTTGGACTATTGCTCGTGTGTGTAGAATGAGGGATATTTGGGGGATCTGAGCCTGTTGTAGTCTGTGCTGAGACGGTGGACCAGGGAGATTGATGGGCTGGGTGGTGTAGACTATGGTGAGAGGTTCAGAGCTTTGTAGTTGTTTTCTGCCCAAACGAGGTTGTTGCGTTTGGATCTGGTGAAGTGTTGGACGATTTTTCATTGTTCTGTAGATTTGGGTTTGACTGCTCTGTTTGAGAGAGCTCCGGATATTGGCACACGTGGGCATTCTTTCAAGCTAGTGGTTCCTCACTATCAGACGGACTATAAACGCAGATTCTTTTATTCTTGTAGTATGCAACTTTGGAACCGACTGCCCGCTGGTGTGGTTGTGTGATTTGCTTCTTGGCTTCAAGAGAGCCTAGGCTGAGGAGTTGGGGGAGGTGTTGTATGAGTTTAGCTAGAACCGGTAGATTTGATTTTGAATTTTTTAGTGTTTCTGACTGTTGTGTGCAGTTGTAGACTGACTTCAGTGTTGTTTTTAGCGCATTATGACCAGCGTCTTGCTGCAGTTTTTTTGCCATGTTGTTCTGTTTTAGTGCTGGCGCGCCAAAGTATTCTTCCTCCCATGCCTGCTTGCCCTCCCTGTTGGCGGGACTGTCGGGGCTGTGGGGGGCTGCAAAGGGGTGATACAGCAAAGTTCAGTGGGCTAAGGGAAGACCAAGGCTTGGTTAGATGGATGGGGTGAAGCAGACTTTAGGGAGGAGAGACATCCGTGTGGAGGTAGCAAGAGAGTGTGCAATGAATAGGCGCAAGTAAAAAGTGGTTGTGCACTATCTCTCTTTTAACCTCTTGTCAACGAATGGGATGGTTGTGGGTTGGGGAGGGTCTGGCAATTATGACGTAGCAGGGGTAAACCAGTGAAAAAGGTTGGGCCCTGCTGCTAACACTGATCTCGGACCTTGTTTCTAACCCAAAGTGCGTGTTGCAAGATCTTGTACAGACCCTTTTGGGCTAAAGGGCTTACTTTTGGTATGTGTGTGAATACTTGAATAAAGTGTAAGGTACGAATTCCGGTCGTCCACTCCCCATCTGAGGGACGCGGCCTTGCGGCTGTTACTGTATTAGTGTTTTATTACCTCATACTTGTTTTCTAGCCATAAGTGACTCTTTTACTGTATTTAACTCTCCTTTCCAGTTGCTGATGAGAAGAAATAACCGTCTCCTTCCCAACAGCTTCATCATGTAAGTCGCGACGAATTTAGTTCCTGTTTTTCACTGCTATAGAGACTAAGGGCAATTTTATAGGCTAAGCTAAGGTAGTTGGTTTGGTCTTGACATTTCAATCCACGGGCTGGTTGGGTAAGGTTCCACTTGAATATGCAGTTCATTACACAATTTGTGCAAACAGATTCCACACAACCGACCTAATATAGATCTGTATCTTGATAGGTACAATTACCTGGCTACAAGATGTATCATAGCATTTCCTAAATTTCCTTACTAATTACTTTGCCTGACACTAGTCGTATGGCATAACTAGTTGAACACTTTTCAAAATTGGTTTGTGAGTTTGACATTTAATCTGAGATAAATTCATATTGAGAATATTGATCAACCTATGTAAATCACCAAAAATATCAATTAGCTAGGTGAATTTTAAATATTTTGGGGTAATGGGATTGGTCATGTAGTTAAATCATCTAAACTGGTATCAAAAGTTTCATGTATTTTTTCATATGATCAAGTTACCATGCAACATTTCTCATACTAGATCATTGCAGACTACATGTGAGACCAATGAAGACTACAAATATTATATGTTTTGTTTTCATCAATGCAGGCTAGTAGAATACTCAAAATATTGTCAATTTGGTTTTCTTTGTGATTCAATTCTTATGTCCTTTAGAATTCAGATTTAACTGTTTTTGAATCTAATTTGTAACTTGATATTTATGAAATTAGAGCAGCCAAGACACACCTACTATTTTCTTCACACTAAGGGGGACTAGACATTGTTACTGCCTTGACTGTGTCACCCTTGCATAATAAATCTACATTATTAACTATTATTGGAAGAGATTACTTTATAAGACAGTATTTTGTTCACATAAATACCTATGACTAGCTAGTAATATCTTTGAATATTTATTTCTGGGATATCAAATGGTGAATAGGCTACAATTTCCTGTTTGTGAATCAACTTTTTGTGACTAGCAAACTGTAACCAACACATTGTCAGGAAAGCTCAAGGAATGGCTACTCTGTCTAATCTTCTCTCTCCTGTGATGCATATATAGTTGCTGATTTTTGAAATACGGGTGTACTAACACCACCCACCAGATTTTCCCAGTAAGGACTGAATCTTTTGAATTTTTTGATAATCTCTTGTATCGAGTGAAAGCCTGAAAGCTGTGGACAATAGATTAGACATGTTGCTGCATGCAGCATTAGTATCAAGTATCCTTGGCTGAGAGAATATTCATATTTCCTCAAGAATCGAACCTATTCTTGAAAGTTTTAATTGGTAGCAACTCTTAGTTTATTGCTGATAATCACAATTTCCTGCATTGTGATGAACTTCTGAGAAGTGTACAGAACAGTGGACTGAGAGTCTTGGGCAGCATCAAATAATGAGCCACCAGGACTCTGAATTTTAGCACAGGAACATTTTTTTGTTGAACCTGTGGAGCTCACAGTGGGCAATAAATGTTAGCTAATTGAATTTTTTTTTCTCTTTTCAGGCAATTCATATGTCATAACTAAGTCCATTAAGTTTTTCCCCTAGAACAAGTATTTGAATAAACACATCAACAATCAAAGTTTTTTTTTTGTTATTTCATCTCATTTTGTAAAGATTTGTTTCATGTGGAGGAAATTTTTTACTTATACCAGAGGGATTTAAAATTCTACAATTATTGAACAGTAAATGCATTGATCAAGTATTTTTGTTTAGTATGAGCAATGCACTTGAGGTTACCTTGAGCCAAATTTATTTGGTTTTTAAACATGCAAACATGAATTACAATTTCAACTTCTGTTAAATATCCTGAATTCATTCCATAACGATTTTTGGAATCCTATCAACAGTTTCTCGAGAAGAAGATTCCCCCTCACCAAAGGCAATGCCTTCTGCTTCTTCCCAACTTGAAATTGTTCTGATCCACATGTCTCAGTAACTTAATCTGGCACAGACTGCTAGTCGAGGGGAGGGCAATCTGTCAGCACATCCTCATTCATGTCCCTCAAACGGTATCCTTGCCTCACTTACTACCTAATTTCATTCTGAATTTTGATGTTCTCAACCTGCTTCAATGTTTTTCAATCTGTTCAAGGGTTTACAACATGTGTCAAGATTTTCCATCCTGCAGTGATGTTTTTCCATACTGCATTGATGTTTTTCTATCATGCAATGATTTTTTGCTGCCCTGCATTGATGTTTTTCTTCCTGCATTGATGTTTTTCTTCCTGCATTGATGCCTAACATACTGCAATTGTTTTTATTGTGCATCGTTGTTCTCATCCTGCAGTAATGTTTTTCATCCTGCAGTGATGTTCTCATCTTGAATTGATGTTTTCATATCGCAGTGATTTTTTTCATCCTGCAGTGATTTTTTTTCTCCATGCAGTGATTTTTCTCATCCTGCAAGGATTTTTTTCATCCTGCAAGGATTTTTTCATCTTCAAGTATTTTTTTAATCCTGCAATGACGTTCTCATCCTGCAGGGATGTTTTCATCTTTCAGTGATGTTTTTCATCATCATGTCAAAAAGTTCTACGCCCTGCAGCAATTTTTTATTCATTCCTCTTTGTTCTATCTATTTAATCCTACCTCTATGTTCTATTACCTGCATCCCTGTTCTAACTGAAGATATCTTACTGTGTTCTTGATGCTGATCTCATTCGATTTCTTCATGTGAGTAACACTGATATAACTGACAACCGTACTAGTTGCTGTTTGATTGTATCAATTAGAACCTCACTATCATGACCTATTGGTTACTTTGCAATGTAGTTGATTAGTATTTTACTGGTGAATATGACTGTCCTGTCCAATTTGATTCGCGAGTGTTCGTGTTGTCCTCATCATATATCAAGAGACGATTCCATCTCACACGTCAAGCATTTCAAGTGAATCGGGTCATGCTAGTTTGTTAGGAAAATCATTCAACCAATGCCAATCATTGTTTTTGTGTTAGTCATCATGATCGTCCCAAGTTAGACTAAAAAAAGTAATAATTTCCGCCTGATGCCCACATTCCTTGATTAGAATACCGCCATCTGCAGCTCATTAAACTGGCCAAATAGTGTTGGAGTATCCATGCCTTTAAGATATGTTAGTTTTGGTTTGGCAGATCTGTTAGTACAATTGGTTGCTGTTAACGGTTGAAGTCCAACTTTTTGTGAATGTAGACAATCAATCCTAAGGCCTAATACTTCTGCAATGTCAATCTTCTTCAGAAGATGGAATTGAAGCACCGTCGCACGCGTTATTGTTTTGGATAAACTTTATTTTTCAGCTAAGATGCACTAGAGATGAACGAATGATGGGTCATTGCTTTTATTCATAACCATTAGTAACGTCGAGTAAACCAACAGGCAAGTAATTCTACCCGAGTTTTCTTTATCTCCTTTACCATGTTCAGTCTCCTATGAGTGCTATCAAACACAAATTTATTGTATGTGACCTCTTTTTCATGATAATGGCTCCTATCATTACTCATCATGACCTTCTCATCATTGCCCTTTTTTGTTATCATCCCTATGCGACTCATTTAGCGTCATTTTTTCTTATTCTAGCCTTCTGTGCCGTCTCATTTACGGCCCTGAACACTATATGATCCAATTGATTAATTAATAAGGATCGCACGTGCTGATATTTCATTGATACCATCTTTTTCCCTAGCAAGGATTATTTTGCCTAACAGTGTTTATTATTTATATATTATTATCACGTAGCCTAAGTTTACCAATAAATATCCATATTTTCTGACTTATTGATTCTCCCTGGGGCAAGACGACTATTAGTTGATTTAAATATTGCTGCCTCGAGCTACACGAGTATAACCTGTTTTTATAAAGTAGGGGTGTATTGATCGCCACTCAATTAGTTCAGACTCCTCTAATTGTATCCACCAATGAGCGATAAAGCCGCTAAAAGTTCAGGGGAGTAGAATATCTGTTAATACGGGATAATTCATAATGAATTTATGTTTTCCTTAGCCTTTCTGACCTAAAAGAGCTAGTGTCATAGCTTACTTCTACCCGTCTCCGTCTATCACATCTTCATGAGAACATTACCCAAGAAGCGCGAATTTGAAACTTGCCAAGCAAACGGATCTTGCGATGGTTTCATCACATCAGTCTAATCCTCGGTGGGTTTTCACCCCGGACGCATAAATGATAGAATTGGCAGGACGCGTCTCAAATCGCAAATCAATAACATCTGATTTGTGAATGTTTTTGTTCGATCATAATTTTGGTCTGGAAGATGGGATTTCTTCTCTCACACACCCCTTTGTTCTGAACAATTATAAATTAAACGTTATTTATTTGCAGTTTTATGTTTATGTGCCAAATTTTAATATAGCTTCAATATATAAGAAAATCTGAGCAAATGACACCCGATCAAATGCTGTTTATTTCACTCAGGGATAGACTTGCACCACGAGACCGCTCTTGAGATCTGTTTGCTCCGGTTGGTTTTAGTTCGCGCTTGTATGGTATTTTGTTGGGGTGGATGGATGATAATTCGTTTTATAGATCATTAACACTTTATTTTAGTATTTTATTACTTCTTCTTGCTTGGGCTCTATTATATTTCTCTGCTCTTTTTTCATGGTGATAAATTTTGCAGTGGTTATTTTTATTATATGCATCGAGGTTGGTTGAGACAAGGTGACCCAGAGAGAGGAGGTACTCGTGGGATCCGCGGGACTCGGGAACCCGGGGTTTCGGGAACCCGGGGGACTTGGGAGACCAGGTGGATTTGGGGTGGTCCACTTGGATCTTTCTGGGGTCCTTAGGAACACCCTTGAGACCCTTTGGGAGCCTTTTGAGAAACTGTGGGACCCTATAGAGGCCCCTCTGAATCCTGGAACCTCTGCTCCCCCCTCGCAGCGCTGGAAAACCCATTCACAGAAGAACGTTTATGTGAGATGCTTGAGTTGAACAATTAACCATTACAGTCCGCGGATTGCTGGCG
>SDVV010025472.1:0-12416 GCA_016164225.1 Gammarus roeselii | reverse complement strand
GAACTGGAATTAGTGCGCACTATTGGCTATCACATGAACCATCCGCATGAATGACAAAAAAAATCTAGAACAGCACACTGTACAACAAAGAAGCACACGAAGAAGCAACACATCAGGGCAGACACAAACACACACACACACACACACACACACACACACACACACACACACACACACACACACACACACACACACACGCACCACAACCCACCACTCCAGCATCATAACAAAAAGCAGACAAATCCAAAGCAGGATGCCAACACGCTGCAGAAGAACCCGCCCCAACCTAAACAAACTCAAACACAACATCATCCAAAAACTCCGCAAGCGACCTCTTGAAAGCAGCCAGGGAATCTGACTCCACCACAAAACTCGGGAGGCTGTTCCACAACTGAACACATCGTGCTACAAAGAATCTCCTCTTGATGTCCGTATTACAAGCCGGCATCAAAATTTTATAGGGTTGGCCCCGAGTTCTCGCATCAGGAGCTCTCCGAAAAATACCCCCAAGGTCGGCGCCACCATCCAACCTGCAGATGATCCTCCAGTATTTAATAAGGTCCGCCCTGAGAAACCTTCCTTTTATAGAAAATAAGCCAAGTCGCTTCAGTCTGGAGAAGTAATCTAACTCAGCAAGACCATCCACACTTCTTGTCCATCTCCTCTGCAC
This sequence comes from Gammarus roeselii, assembly GCA_016164225.1. Taxonomy (NCBI): domain Eukaryota; kingdom Metazoa; phylum Arthropoda; class Malacostraca; order Amphipoda; family Gammaridae; genus Gammarus; species Gammarus roeselii. Next base: position 11,746 of record SDVV010025472.1, on the reverse strand, counting down.
AGACTCCAGCAATCTCAAATCCTCATGAAAACCCACATTCCACACTGACGAACAATAATCCATGAGAGGCCTGATGTGCATCACAAAGAGGGACACCATGAAGTGAGGGCACCACATCGTGTGCCAAAGAATGTATGAGTAATGTAGTAAACAACCTCATGTCGGGCATTTTCTACTCTCAAGTTTTTAAGCAAATGTCAGTTGAAACAGTACCGTATATTGTCATGATAAAGTGAATGTCTGTGACCATTCATGCTTGGCTTCATGTTCTTGAAATCAATGGTCCAATGTAACACTTTTTTGTCTCGACACATTTAGTGGGATGAACTCTCCAACCTTAGTTATAAATTAATATTAGGTTCATCTACATAGCAAATGTTGTCTTCAGAACAGCTCACGCTGACGATGACTTAGTACGTATCACCTGTGTATCCTGTTTTATCTTTAATATTGTCAAGATGTCATTATACCTAAATAACTTATAAATTTATATATCCTAATCCCATGTCCTTTGTGCATCACCACTCTCCAACTTCAACCGGCTGTTTACTTCTTCCACCATCTTCTTCCTCGTCGTTGTTTTCCTCATTTCACCCTTTCCCCGTCGCTGTTTTCCTCACTTTCCCCTTTCCTCGTCGTTGTTTCCCTCACTTTACCTCTTTTCAGAACAACTGTACGCTCTCAAATATTCATGCACAACCGTCTGCCTTACCTATCATCAGCGTCCCTCCTTGCTCTCCCCACCCACCACTCGTTTCATCTATTTTCACTTTTCTCCATTGTTTTCATAAATCACTTCTGATTTCTCATGCAAACACTCAAAAACTTTTCTCATCTGCGCCACCGCCATTTAATCTCATCGTTCAAACATTCGCAGCATTGCCTTCTACACCCGCCCGCACGGCGCACAGCGTACACTTTTTTCGCACTCATCAACAACGCATCTTTGAACGATCTTCATTTTTCTTCAACATTCCCCTGGTCATGCCCTCTTACGCTGTCATATTCCTTAATCAACGTCTGCTGGGACTCTTCAGCTCTACTTGTTACATTCAATTCACTCACGTTCACTAATTCTCTTCCTCCTTCACTATTTTGTTTCCCTTCCAACTCTGCTCCACTGTCTTTTTTCCAACTAAAAGTAATCAAACAATTATTCACCCTCCCATATTAACATCCAACAGCCTCCCCACCACTCTCCTCGAAATAAGCACAAAATTCATCAGCGCTCTATCCACAGCACCACGGTCCTTCTTCAAATATGTGTACTAGTGGGTATCTCGCTTCTTGAACAAGCTGCTTTTTCATCAACAGTTCCCGTTTCATGCACAACCCTATCTGGTTCACTCCAGTCATTTCTACATGTAACGCATTCTTCCCTGTTACATTCTCCACCACTACATATTAAACTCTCCCATATAGGTCCCCCAGTAATGCCACATTGTATTGATCTTTAAGAACACCATATACTCTTGTGCCGAATCTTCCTCCACGCCCAACTTTCTTCCACTCACAACACCAAGCTCACGTTCGCCCATGCCTTCCAACTTCGTCTCACTCAGCGCCAACACATCAAACTTCTTCCTTACATAAATCTCACGAATCTGTCTATCTTTGATTAATTCGTAATACAACCACTCAGTGACCATAACAATATAGTTCGGAGAGGCCTGAGCCTCTCCTCCCCCCGCTTCTCCTTGTCGTCTTACAGGTACAGATACAAACACTAGGCCGCATCCTTCAGAAAGGAGGGTGGACAACGGCAAAGCGCACCTCACACCCTCACACTCACACAACTTAGCCCTTTAGTGCTAAAGGGTGTTGCAGGTACCCCCTCAACATACACTCTGGGTCACGAGTGCAGTCCGAGGATCCGTCGTCTGAAGCAGAGCCCGACAGTTTTCACTGGTTTACCCCCGCCGCGTCATAATGACCGGGGCCCCCCCACCACCCACGACCATCCCGACAACGGGATGCCAAGGGCGGGAAAGCCCATCAGAGCAGCGTCAAAATCAACCATTCACAACCATTTTCCACTCACGCCTGTTCGTTGCTCGCTCTCTCGCCACCTCCAAATTCATGTCTCCTTCCTAACGCCTGCTTCACACCATTCATCCACCCAAACTTCGGTCTGTCTCTAGGCCTGCGACCACTCGCCTTCTCATTCATCGCCTTTTTCACCAATGTCCCTTCATCCATCCTCTCCATGTGCCCGAACCATCTCAGAACACGCGAATCTACTCTATCCTCCAACTTCTTCTCCATCCCTGTTCTGATTCGAACCATGTCGTTGGTGATACGGTCTCTCAGCGTTACTCCAGCCATGCTCCTCAAACATTTCATCTCGAAAACATTCAACCGTCTTCTCTCCTCCGCTCTCACCCCCCATGTCTCAGCTCCGTAGAGCCTTCACTTCAGTTTCCACTGGTTCAGTCTTCTCTACATGGGAATCCAGATACTTGAAACACTGAACTTCAGCCAACAACTCTCCATTTAGGAGGACGCTAATACTGCTCGCATCGGCAGTCATCGAGCATCTCATTACTTTACTTTTACCCACGTTTACTCGAAACTTCCTCCTCTCACACACTCTACCAAACTCTGACGCCAGCCTACATAGTTTCTCCTCTGAATCCGCCACCAAAGCCGTATCATCCGCAAACAGCAACTGGCTCAACTGCCAACTCCGCCCATTCTCTCCCAACAGCTCCAAGCGACGACTCGGCATACTCGCATTCACTCCTTGACCACCCCATTCATGCAGAGATTGAACAGCCAAGGAGACATCACGCAGCCTTGTCTCAGCCCCACTTTCACTATGAACCGATCACTCGCCTCGCTTCCCACTCTGTAACATGCTCGGCTGCCAACATAGAAACTCTGCACCGCTTTCAACAGCCTTCTGCCCACTCCATACAAACGCTACACTCTCCACAGCGCTTCCCTGTCAATCCTGTCGTATCCCTTTTCCAGATCCATGAAGGCCAGAACATATCCTTTCCCTTTGCAGGGTTCTTCTCACAGACTTGTCTCACCGCAAAAATCTGATTGCCACACCCTCTACCACTCTTAAAGCCACATTGCTGATCTCCAATTGCGCAATCCGTACATTCTCTAATCCTTTTTGTTGGCTGGCTGGCTGCTGGTCGTGGCTGGCTGGTGGTGTTGCGTGGCGGTTGCTGGTTGGTTGTGAGGTCGCCGGCCTTGGAGCTGGCTGGCGGCCATCTTGTGGCCGCTCGCCGGCGTTCTGTAGCCGACATCGGGGGATGAGCAGCAGTCGACGATCAGCGGTGACGAGGTGAGGTTCTCAGCCGTGGCAAGATTACCACTTTTGATCAGCCCTCTGCAATAGAACTTACCGACGAAACACAACAAACTGATAACTCTTGAGTTGCAGCATTCATTTTTATCTCCTCTGCCCTTATACAGCGGGGCAATGCAGGCACTGCGCCACTCAATCGGTACCACTCCCGACACAAAACAAATGCTTAGTAGCCTCACCAACCGTTCGACAATCGTTATTCCACCCTTTTTCAGGTACTCAGTCGCAACGCCATCCAAACCAGGGGCTTTCCCTGCTTTCATTACCTCCAACGCCTCCTGCACAACTTTCTTAGTAATGTCCGCAGCAAGTCTCTCTAAAAACCGGCATCTGCGCACCACCACCCACAGCATGGCTTTAGACAACCGTTCCTGTCTTACAAATCTGCTACTCTTTTTCAGAAATATAATTGAAATCCACGACACAAAATCTCCAATCGATATCATTTACCTTAACTTTCAAAAGACATTTGTTAAAGTCCCTCACAAGAACCTAATTAGTAAAATGCATAGCATCGGTATTCGGACGAGCTTAACAACTGGATTAAATGCTGGCTTACGGACAGACGGCAGCGAGTTGTACTTAACGGAGCTTCCTCCCCATGGGGTAATGTTACAAGCGGCGTGCCTCAAGGATCCATGTTAGGGGCAGTTCTCTTTATAATATTCATTAACGATCTCGATAGCAACGTACTCTCAAACATCAGCAAGTTTGCAGACGATGCTAAGATCGGAAGAAAAGTGCAAACTGAACTAGAGTGTCTGCAGATCCAACTAGACTTGAACAAAATTGTTGATTGGTCAGAAAAGTGGCTAATGAAATTAAATGTAGACAAATGCAAAGTTATGCACATAGGTTCTCAAAACCCCAAATACGAATATTCCATGTCTGGAAAGAAACTCATTCAAGTCACCGAAGACAGAGATTTAGGCGTCATCATTAGTAACGACTTGAAAAGCAGCAAGCAATGTTACGATGCTGCCAAGAAAGGCAACAAGATGCTAGGCATGATATCCCGCACTATCGTACAAAAATCAACACAGTATGCTCAAGTTATTTAATGCATTTGTTAGACCGCATCTCGAGTACGCCGTTCAATTTTGGTCTCCATTCCTTAGAAAAGACGTTGTTAAACTTGAGAACGTTGAGCTACCAAACTCATCTCCTCGCTGCGGAATAAATCGTACGAAGACAGGCTTCGTGAACTCAATCTTTATTCGCTAGAGAAGCGTCGCGTCAGAGGCGACATGATAAAAGTGTGGAAGATTATGAAGGGTAAGGAAAACGTCGACCGAGCGAGCCTTTTCACTCTAGATACAAACGGAGTGACTAGGAACAATGGATACAAAATCGTTGTAAAACGTTCCTCACTCGACATCACGATGAACATCAATCGTAAAGCTATTAAGCCTTCAGTATCCTACCGAATCCTTCAAATTAACACCAACATGGACGATCAACCCACCACCAGTCAACCTAGACCTGCAAATGTACCCTAAACCAACTACTCCAACCAACGCGTACTGGCAGGAATTCCTGAGACTACTCGAGGGAGAATATTCAGAGCACCGCCACATATACACTGACGGCTCCAAAACCGCGGACGGAGTGGGAGCCGCCGCTGTGTGCGGGGACACCCCACTTTCAGCTCTGTTGGAAATGAGGCCCAAATCAATCAAACCCACTTTCGGCCATCCTCCCACAAGAGGCCTACGTATTCTCTGCGGAGCTCCGCGCACTCGAACTAGCGGCAAATTGGGGTGGATGGATGATTATTCATTTTATAGATCATCAACACTTTATTTTAGTATTTTATAATTTCTTCTTGCTTGGGCTCTATTATTTTTTTCTGCCCTTTTTTCATGGTGATAAATTTTGAATTTGTTATTATTTTATGTATCGAGGTTGGTTGAGACAAGGTGACCCAGGGAGGGGAGGTTTTCGTGGTACTCGCGGGACTCGGGGCTTCGGGAACCCGGGGGACTTGGGAAACCAGGTGGATTTAGGGGGATCCACTTGGACCTCTCTGGGGCCACTTGGAACACCCTTGAGACCCTTTAAGACCCTTTCAGAAACTGTGGGACCCTTTATAAGCCCTTTTGAATCCTGGAACCTCTGCTCCCTCCTCCCAGCGCTGTAAAACCCATACGCAGAAAAGTGTTTGTGCGATGCATAAGTAGAACAATTAACCATTACAGTCCGCGGATTGCTGGCGCAGGGGGCGAGGGTCGCGTCGAGGCTGGTCGAGGTGCGTCGAGATCAGTCGAAACAAGTTGAGGCGAGGGGTCTCGGGGGACTCGAGGAGCTCTGGAAGACCCGGGGGACATGGGTCACCCTCCGGGATTCATCGGGCTCTTTTGCGACTCGTGGGACCAATGCCCCCCCTCCCACCCTATCCCCTTGAACAATCAGTGCGAAATCAATAATCTGAGCAGTTTTTCTGCCCATGACGAACCTGCTCTTACTTTCTTTTTCACGATCCACAATATTAAAACGCTGGAGTATTTGTGCGGGAGTTCGGGTTTGTGATTTTGTGAACGGGTATTTTTTCTTCAGTCTGTGCTCGCTCGCGCGTGCACGGACCATATGCAGTTTCTGGGGTTGACCTGGACTGCGTAGCTATAAAACCTTGTGACGCGTTGTGGTTGGAGTCTATCTAATCCGTGAAGCCATAGACCTTGCACCAATTTCGACTATGCTGTCTGCGCGCACTGTCGCGCGTGCATGTTATTCATGGAGTTCTGGGTGGTTGGAGGCGGGGATTCGTCTTTATCTTGCCTGAATAAATAAATTGTACAATAACTCAAATAGACCGCGTAGCTGAAAACATTGTGTTGCGTTGCTGCCGGAGCTGACTTTGTCCGTGTAGCCGTGAACCTTGTACCAATTTCGACGATACTACCTGTGCGCACTGGCGTGTGGACATACTCATCATGAGTTCTGGGGGTTAGAGGCGAGGGTTCGTTTTTTAAGAACTTCGTATAAAGGTTGCTATAGATACGTTAAAGTGGAAGCAAGGTTGTAAGGAAGACAAAAAATGTTTTTATCATATTATTTTAAATAAGGTAACAATAATAATTGAACAGGGAACTTCACAAAGCAATGAAGTTGGATTATGATACTATAATAAGAGCAGCTTCAAGTCAAGGTGCATGATTGATATTGTGTAGCTGTTATGATATCTGAATAAGTCAACAATTGCACGAACGCGGAGGTAAATAATTGTAGGCGATTAGAATAGACAGAAAGAGACGGTGCGTTGTGAATGAGAAGTTTACACTGCAGTGCCAAACTCTACACTGTCGTCTATCGAGAAGTGCCCTGCTTCCACAACTGCTCCATGACTCACTATCTTACAAAAAGGGAGGCGCCTTGCGCTACTGCGTGAGAAGGGAATCCCCCAATCAGGGAGCAGCCCCACCTCTGAGGGGCGTATCCCCACGGTTCCATATCTCTTACTGGCACACCGTAAAATCCTAGACTCCACCTTCATTTTGGTAACACATACAGGGCTAAGAAGTCGATTGAGACCAAATACATAGCCAGCTGCTGCTGCCCCTACATCGATCGTCAGTACAGCTGAATCTCCTCTCTACCGACAGGCACAATTGACCTCCCATTATACAACGGGCCTTCGACGACCTACACGAGTGACCAAATCCGACGGCACACATCTTTTTGCTGAAGGAAGCAAAAATCGGGGAGGGCTAGTCCTAATCCAGTCGCTCACATCGTGAGAAACTCACACTAAATAAGCGTATAAATGGAGTGTTATGACACGTTTCGTTTCATCTGAGTCTTTATCTTACCTAAATAAATAAATTGTATTTATACAACTAAACCGCGTATCTGTAAATATTGTGTTGCGTTGCTGTCGGAGCTGAATTTGCCCGTGTAGCCGCTGACCTTTCACTAATCTTGGCAATGCTACCTGTACGCACTAGGGTGCGTACATATTACTCTTTAAGTTCTAAAGGATTGGAAGCGGAGGTTTTTCGTTGGTGCGCAAACGTTTTTCGTTTGCGCACCAGCGTGCGTCTAACATTGCTAAATTTTTCACCGTTTTTTCTAACGTTAAAAGCGTTGTTTTGTTTTTTCCTAGCTCACTTAGGCGTGCGAGCCTACTGAAATCAATGGTCATCGAGCCCTACAGGGTAGCCTATTATGACTCACGTTGAGGCTCAAATCAAATCAAATCTAATCTATTCCTTCACCTAGTTTATTAAAATATTGTACTCACCCACTGTGATTGAATAGTAGCATTTAAAAGATTATATTATATTCTATTGCAAAAACATCGCTTCCCCAAATACGTCGTATTCTCAGACAGTCTGAGTGTCCTCACCCAGCTCAAAACACAGCACTAAGAACATCCAGTTCTACGTAAAATGCAGCACGATCTCCTTGTGATGTCCGAGACGGGTCAGGCAGTTGAATTCTGCTGGATTCCCGTACACGCGGGAATAAGAGGAAACGAACTTGCGGACTCGCTTGCTAAACTGGCATCTACTCACCAAGAACAATTCTTCGCAATACATTACCGGGACTGGTTCCCTATCATCATCTCCCAAATAACATCCCGATAGGATGAAATGTGGCAGCAGAGTGGACAAAAAATGTTCTCAGTCAAACCCTCAGTCAGTGAATGGGAAGCAAAGTTCACCAACAGGAAAGACCAAGTGTTCATCAACCGCTTGTGCACAGGACACACGGGGATAACTCACAACCACCTGATGGATGTCGACATAGGACCAAACGTGCCACCTTGCCCCTGTTGCCACCAAGTGGCTATCAGCGTGAAACACTTACTGATGGATCGCAATGCACTCGCGGCAGCCCGACGAGCGTTCCTAAATCCCCCATGCAACCTACGAAGCCTACTCACGGACCCAGCCAACCGTAAAAAGCTTATCGCTTTCGGAAAACACACCGGACCATACGAAGATGTCTAAACCCCAATTACCTGTGCAAATGAGGTGGTCTCTCCACCCCATTACGCACAAAAAATAACAACAAATTTTACGATGATACGCATTAACTCTTTACTCTCTCGTACGCGCTAGTACGCGAATATGCCACAGTTGAAATATGTACTGACTTCATCTTGACATGACTAATATTTTCGCACGCGAGGCCGCTCGAACTCACCTGAATCAAAGACGGTCGCACCCTACGGGTGGAGCCTATTATGACTCGCGTTGAGGCTCTGTTGGAAATGAGGCCCAAATCAAATCAAATCGACATCACGCGTAATTTCTTCACTTATAGAGTTGTCGAAGAATGGAACAAACTTCCAGCGGAGGTTGTAAACAGCAATACAATCGAAACGTTTAAGTCGCGGTTCGATAAGTACTTCTTAAATCGCCGATAAATAGCTAAACCGTTCCATTTCCTGTTGTTATAAAACAAAACAAATTGCACACGAAGCTCTCTTAGACGTTCTACTTCCGAACTAATCGTCTTGCTATCAAAAGGCAACCTAGTTTGGACCAATAGGCCTCTTAGACGTTCTACTCCAGAACTAACCCTCTTGATATTAAAGGCAACCTAGTTTGGGCCAATAGACCTGTTGTTGTCTTCCAAAACTTGTAAACAGCAGCTATGTCAGCCTCTCGTCCATCCTCGACATTCAACAATTCATCAAAGTACTCGGCCCACGTGTTCCGTACACCACCACTTTCCGTCAACAACTGGCCGCTCTCGTCTTTCACTGCCTCCTCCTTTCCGGTCTCTCCCTTTCTCACCATCTTAATCTTTTTCCAGAACATCTTTTTGTTCTCCTCAAAGTTTTGGCACAACCATCTGCCCCACCCGGCATCAGCGTCCTTTTTGGTTCTCCTCACCACTCGCTTTACCTCCTTCCCCTTCTCCTTATAGCTGTCATAGGCCACCACTGACTTCGCCTGCAACGACTCCTCAAAAGCTTTTCTCTTCTGCGCCACCGCCAGTTTGACTTCCTCGTTCTACCACTCGCAGTCCTTCCGTCGGCACCCGCTCACACGTCACATACCACACACATTTCTCGAAAACCTTAACAAGGCATCTCTGAATGTCTCCCATTCTTCCTCCACGTCTTGCAGGTCCTGCCCTCTCACGTTGTCAAATTTCTACCTCAAAGCCCGCTGGAACTCCGCTCTGCTTGTCTCATTAAGCTCACTGTTACAATCTCTCTTTTTCCTCCCACTCATTTGTTCCCCTTCCACCTAAGCTTCACTCTCAATCTTCCCTCCACCAGCATATGGTCAGACACTCCTCCACCCTCTCCTCTCAACACCCGTACATCCAACAGCCTCCGCACCACTCTCTTTGAAATCACAAAATCCATCAGCGCTCTCTCCACCACTTCACCATGAGCCATCCTTACCCATGAGTACTTGTGGATGTCTCGCTTCTTGAACACGCTGTTTCCCACTACCAGCTCCTGCTCCATGCATAAACCTGTGAGATTTTCTCTACTGTTATTCCTACCTGGAACACCATACCTCCCTATCACATTATATCCACTACTGCATCTCCCACTCTCGCATTAAGGTTGCCCAATACAACCACATTAAATTGACTTACAAAACTCTCAAAACACTAGCTCAGGTCAGCCCAAAATTGCTCTCTCTCCTCCTCACTCCGCCTGCTAACAGGTCCGTACGCAATCACAAATACCCATTTTTCTACGCCAAACTCTATTTTACCCACATCAATTTTGAGGACACCTCTTTCCTCTCAGTAACGCTACTAGCCAGTCGATCCGCAGCGAAGAGATGAGTTTGGTAGCTCTACGTTGAAATTTCTCTAATTTAATAACGTCTTTTCTAAGATATGGAGACCAGAATTGAAGGGAATACTCGAGATGCGGTCTAAAAGATGCATTGTATAACTTGAGCATACTGGGTGAGTTTTTGTACGTGATAGTGCGGGATATCATACCTAACATTTTGTTGCCTTTCTTTGGGAACATCGATTCATTGCTTGCTAGATTTTTAGTAAGCGTTACTAATGATGACTCCTAAATTAGCCGCTTACGAGGGAGCCAACATGGGTCTGGCGGACCAACTCCATCAAGATGTCTTGCCTGCGGTGGCGGTGTCTGGGGCTTCGGCACCAGCGAAAGTCCCTCAACCCACCCTGTTTCATATCCTCGCCGTTGGAGATTGCGCCTTGTGCACCGTCTCTGCGGTCGTGACGTGGACGCAGCCTGAGCGCTGCCCATGCCTCAGGCCCACAGACACTTTCATGACACCAGAGCCACGACATATACACTCATTGTTTTTCATGGACTGGTGAATAATACACATAATTTACCTCCCCCACTAAACATCCGTTCCTCATGAGGTTATCCCTGCACGTGTCTGGTTGGTGCGTTGCAGTGTGGCTGAGGGACATAAACACGCTGCAAGTTTCAATGTTCTGGTGTCCACGATTAAAATATACCACACGGGTGGCCATTTGTTAACTGCCAAACAACCATCAAAAGTTGATTCAGATAGCAACAAAAACACTATACCCCACCACTAAGCCGGTATCCTTTTTATCACCTCCCCTTGTCTCAACTCGCGCGTGTCAGTGGGTATCGAGGATCCCGGGCGGTGCGCTGGCGCGGTTCCACCACCGTACGCCCCCTACGGGGAAACCTATTATGACTCACGTTGAGGCTACGGTGGAACTGAGGCGCTAATCAAAACCACCACCGCAGGTGGAATCCGGGACTAAGCAACAACAACAACAACAACAACTCCTAAATCTTTCTTCGGTGACAAGAAAGAGTTTTTTTCCGGACATTGAATATTCGTGCTTGAGGTTAAGAGGACCTATGTGCGTAACTTTACATTTGTCTACGTTAAATTTCATTTGCCACTTTTCTGACCAATCAACAATTTTGTTCAAGTCTAGTTGGGTCTGCTGACACTCTCGTTTGGTTTGCACTTTCCCTCCTATCTTAGTATCGTCAGCAAACTTGCTAATGTTTGAGAGTACGTTGCTATCGAAATCGTTAGAAAATATTTTAAAGAGAACTGGACCTAGCATGGATCCTTGAGGCACACCCTTTGTAACATTAGCCCAGGAGGAAGAAGCTTCGTTAAGTACAGCTCGCTGCAGTCTGTTTGTAAGCCAGCATTTTACCCAGTTATTAAGCTCGCCTCGAATGCCGATGCTCTGCCATTTACTTGGGGTGGATGGATGCTTATTCATTTTATAGATCATTAACACTTTATTTTAGTATTTTATTATTTCTTCTTGCTTGGGCTCTATTATTTTTCTCTGCCCTTTTTTCATGGTGATAAATTTTGAATTTGTTATCATTATTATTATATGTAACGAGGTTGGTTGAGAGAAAGTGACCCAGGGAGAGGAGGTACTCGTGGGATCCGCGGGACTCGAGGACCCGGGGTTTCGGGAACCCGAGGGACTTGGGAGACCAGGTGGATTTGG
>SDVV010025471.1:0-12417 GCA_016164225.1 Gammarus roeselii | reverse complement strand
CCTTTCACTGCAGTCCATTATCTTCCTCTTGACTCCTCACCTTCACACTAATACAGATCAATTACAATCTAATACACTCTACCGCCCTTTTCAGCTGTTAACTAAACTCTACTAAACTCTGTTGTCGTTCACTACGCTCAACTATACTCTTGCTACGCTCTACCACTATCTTCATCACTTTAATGTACTTTACTGCAGTCGACTGATCTCTAGGGCACTTTTTTGCTGTTCACGACAGTACTCTGCACTCTACAGAAGTACCCTAAGCCCAACTACACACTATGCACTCTGATATAACCCACTGCACTCTACTGCACCGTAATTAACGCTACTCTACTCACTATACTGCATTTCATGCTGCATTTTACTTCAATCCACTTCACTCAATTGCAGTTCACTACTCTCTCCTGCACTCTAATGCAGTGCATTAAGCTATTCTACACTATATTGCAATCTGATACACACAAAACTCGACTGCAGTCCACTACACCCTACAGCAGTCCACAACACACTACTGCGGTCCACTACACTCTACTCCTTTCTAACGCTAACCACTACACCTTACAACACTCTACTGAACTCTTTTGCAGTTCACTACGCTCCGCTACACCTTAGTGAGCAACTGCGGTCCACAACACTCTACTCCACTCTACTGCTGTCCACTACACTTTACAGTACTCTACTGAACTCTATTGCAGTTCACTACTCTCTATTACACTTTATTGAGCTGCTGCGGTCCACTACACTCTACTCCTTTCTACTGCTGTCCACTATACTTTACAGTACTCTACTGAACTCTTTTGCAGTTCACTACGCTCTGCTACACTTTAGTGAGCAGCTGCGGTCCACTACACTCTACTCCACTCTACTGCTGTCCACTACACTTTACAGTACTCTACTGAACTCTATTGCAGTTCACTACTCTCTATTACACTTTATTGAGCAGCTGCGGTCCACTACACTCTACTCCACTCTACTGCTGTCCACTATACTTCACAGTACTCTACTGAACTCTATTGCAGTTCACTACGCTCTACTACACTTTAATGAGCAGCTGCGGTCCACTACACTCTACTCCACTCTACTGCTGTCCACTACACTTTACAGTACTCTACTGAACTCTATTGCAGTTCACTACTCTCTATTACACTTTATTGAGCAGCTGCGGTCCACTGCCCTCTACTCCACTCAACTGCTGTCCACTACACTTTACAGTACTCGACTAAACTCTATTGCAGTTGACTGCGGTTTTCACACTTTAATGGGCAACTGCCATTCACTAAACTCATCCTGGCCCAAGTTTAAGCTCGTAATCTTGGGGCCAGGTAAATAAATCACTCATATCAGTCGTCGTAGTTTCCCAAATTCTTCAAAAAATTCTACAAAGAAACTAAAAATGTGAAACATTTAATTAGAGGTGCACGGCATCCACAATAATCAGTAATTAATACTTGGCAACTGCATCCTATTCGGGGTAAAATAACCCCATGGGGCAAGGATGGCATAGATGAGGCAACGCTACCAAACAAGGGGTCACCGAAACCCAATGAACGGGTTAACGATACCCATTTTTCAGGCACGAGTCACAGAAACCCAAAACGCGGGGTATCGATAACTTCGATGGTTATTATTATTATTGCTATTATTATTATTTGTATTATTAAATATATTATTATTAATATCATTATAATAATGATAATAATAATAATAATAATAATTTTGTTGGTAGTGGATGTTGTTAGACACTCAGACTACTGTGAAATAAGCATATTTTTCTCCTGTGAACAGGTTATGATCGATCCAATGAGAAGGATCAACGTGATTTGACTCATTTCATTACATTGCCGTAAAGAGGAAGAGGATGGACTCTTGAACCCACGGCAGCAGTGTTGGTGGAAACATGTATTGATGGGTAGACGTCGGACAAATATTGAGCAGACATGTAGATGAATCTACGAAATTTAGATCTAAAAGTTTCATGATAAACCGTGCTCGAACAAGAGCAAAAGGACAGTTTCTAGATAGACACTTGTTGATTGGGAGACTACACCAGATCTCATCTTAACCTATTGACTGCTAAATTGTTACCTCACTGACTAAGGACTCTTCTACTATACCAAATTATCACACGATGAAAGATTTTTGTCGAAAGGAACCTCAAACCCTCGGCTTGCCTACTTACAAAATGAATCAGGGAAAGGAATGTCGTCAAGATGCCCGGTCATTTCATTTGATGACACTTCCAGTAACTCGCAGAGTACCAACAGAGTACCAGCAAAGTACCAGCAGAGTACCAGCAGAGCTCTACGAAAATGAAGCATTACATTTATAACATCTAAACAGGGTTTGAATTCAGCAGCCATGCAAGGTTTACCGAGCGGGCATGAAGCACCTCTCAATATCGATCACCAAAGATCTCAAGTGGAAAAAAACAAGTGGAAGATAGCTACAAGAAAGGCAGAAAAGACCTTAGTTTTATATCTAGGAACTTCCACTACAAGTCCAGGGACATCATGCTTCCGTTATATAGGCCTACTTCACTCGTCAGGCCTCAGATGGGATTTGCAGTACAATTTTGGCCCCCTCACCTGGGAAGAGACATTAACAAAATAGAAAGTATTCAGCACCGAGCAACAAAAATGATTCCGGAACTAAGAATTAAGACATACCCGCACAGACTCGACGAACTTGAACTGATATCACTTGAAAGGAGAGCCGACTTAGAGGTAAGTTAACAGAAGCCCTCTTATATCTAAACGGATTTATCTGAGCCAGCCCTGCGGGCCTTTTTGACCGAGATTATAACCCAAGAAACAGAAATAATGGACAAAAACTGCAACTGAAACCTTGCAGAACATCAGTGGCCGATAACTTCTTTCCAATTAAGATGCCAGCAATTTGGAACCGCTTACCACATGATGTGGTTAACAGTAATAACGTAAAGACATTTAAAAACCTCGTCGACAACTGCTGAGAGACTAAGCCACTGCTTACTAAGAAAATGTGACGTCAGGACTATTGCCGCCAAGGTGGCAACAACCTCCGCTACAGCCTTCAGCATCCGGCAGCGCATGAACGATAGACACCTAGTCTAGGCTGGGCTAGCTGTATTGCAAATTCAATTTTGGAATACTGCTAGAATGGACTCTTCAGCCCGTTCCAGGCCTACCACTACTACTACAACCCAGGAAAATCTGAAGTCACCCAACAATTCCCCACTCTTCTTTCTAGGTAACAACTCGACATGCGCACTCGTGCTCGTTTGTTTTCCTTACTCTAATCTAAACAGATCTACTACTACTAGCACTCCAATACACGGTAGGAAACAAACCTTCTTTGTGGTGCTGCTCGAATGATTTATTTTATTCCTTTCCGCTAGTATCTGAGATCGGAATTTTCATTACGCTAAAAAACAAATAGGAAAATGTCCCACAAATAAGAATAAGGAACAATATGAATAAGAAATAATATGAATAAGGAATAATATGAATAAGGAATAATGTGAAAAGGAATAATATGAATGAGGAACAAAATGAATATGGGATAATGTGAATAAGGAATAATATGAATGAGAAATAATAGGAATAGGGAATAATAAGAATAAGGAATAATACGAATAAGGAATGATATGAATAAAGGAATGATATGAATAAGGAATAATTTGAATAAGGAGTAATTCTATTAATGAATAATATAAATAAGGAATAATATGAATATGGAATTTTATGAATGAGGAATAATATGAATTAGGAATAAAATGAATAAGGAATAATAGGAATAAGGAATAACGTGAATAAGGAATAATATGAATGAGGAATAATGTGAATAACAAATAATGTGGATAAGGAATAATATGAATGATAAATAATATGAATAAGGAATAATATGAATAAGGAATAATTTGAAAAAAGGAATATATCAAGCTAATCGCAATGAACGATGAAAGGAAGTATTACCGATGATATTTCTACGTACCTAAAGAAAACAAAGCAATTGTTTCAATAGAAAACATGATTCAAAGTATTGTTCATTCCTTCTGACATTCTATTGACAATTTTAGTAACTGTCCGTTGTTTTCGTGTTAACCTGTTTACAACAGTCAGTTGCGCAGTTCAAATAACCTGTTTGCAACTGTCAGTTGCACAGTTCATATAACCTGTTTACAACAGTCAGTTGCGCAGTTCAAATAACCTGTTTGCAACTGTCAGTTGCACAGTTCATATAACCTGTTTACAACAGTCAGTTGCGAAGTTCATATAACCTGTTTGCAACAGTCAGTTGCGCAGTTCATATCAACCTGCTTACAACAGTCAGTTTCACAGTTCATAAACCTGTTTGCAACAGTCAGTTGCGCAGTTGATATAATCTGTTAACAAAAGTCAGTAGCACAGTTCATATAACCTGTTTACAACTGTCAGTTGCACAGTTCATTTCAACCTGTTCATAACGGTCAGTTGCACTATTCATGACAACATGTTTACAACTGCCAATTGCACAGTTCATATTAACCTTTACAACAGTCAGTTACACAGGACATATTAACCTGTTTATAAGTCAGTTGCACAGTACATATTAACCTGTTTAAAACAATCAGTTGCAGAAGTCACAATAACCTGCTTACAACAGTCAGTTACACAGCTCATATTAACATGCACACAACTTGTCAGTTGCACAGGCCACATTAACGTTTTATCACAGTCAGTTGCCCAGTTCACCGTAGCTGTTCAGTATTAAGCTGCCAGTTTGGCCACCAAAAACAGAATTGAGACAATTCAGTGTTCCTTGTTTAGTCGGAAAGATGAACAATCGTCACGTTAGTCTCATGAAGGAAACAAGAACACGGAACAGACTCCCCCATCACTCCCAAGTAGATGAGCCAGGGGTCGTTGGCCTGAGCCACATCACCAACACCCAAACCCCCCTTTGCCCCCATCCCAGGGTCCCGTTACACCGACGGTCAACAGTGGCCCGGAGGAGTAAACTCTACGTGAAATACTAGCCCTCGATGGGGACTCGGCCTCCAGTCTCGTTAGAGCGACGAGGGGCGCTGTACGTGTTGGGTCACAGCACCTAATGGCCTTGGTAGTAGAGAAGAGCACTGTGCCGGGACCAAGCACCTAAAGGCCGCAGTAGTAACGAGGGTCGCCGTGTTGGGTCACAGCTGTAGGCTTTTTCATGCCCTTAATAAAACAAACACTTATTACACAATAAAACACATTGATGATATCTTTACTACATCTAACTTACTTTGATTTGGCGGCGTCATGTATCGTAAAGATGGCGGTTCTCGGTTGGATCTTCGGTTTCGATAGTCACCAATGCAACTACAAGGAAGCTAGAACTATCTCCATTCTACGTTCTTTACCAAATTAATGAAGGGGTAGTAGAGCTGGCTAACCTCTAATGTAGACTACTCTAAAACTAGTCACTTAGTTCAGTGTGACGACATTGTGTAGTTTTTCTGGTTAGGTATCCGGCACAATCTCTTGAAATCCAGGGGCACCGAAAAATGATGTTCGACACTACACCGATGATCGTTCTCTTTACACTGACTGCCCCAAGCGCTGGAGCAAACGGTTGGTACCTTCAGTGTCAAAAATGCGCACTTCGGACATCGAGGAGTTCTAAGTAGAAACCACCGCCTCACCAATTCCAAGCCACGACGTTCTCCGTCATACACATGCTGGATCAGATAGCTCCCATAAACTATATACAGGTTACAATTTTCCTTCATCCGACGAGGCATTGTAGGGTTTGTGTTCCCCACACACTCCCGTCCGGGAGAAAGACGTATTGTCACGCATTATAGCTAAGTGACGATACGTTTTCTCGTTGCTGATGCTGCTGCCCTTTGTGGTCTGGCTGCCTTTGGCTTGCAATCAGCTGTTGTACTTTTCTTCCCCCGGCTCAGGCGTTGCGACAAGTATGCTGTCCAGACGATTTCCGAGCATCAGCTGGGATGGTGTCAGTGGTTGATAGTCATCAACCGAGTCTGGGATAGATGTTAGCGGACGGTGATTGGGGTCCTCTTCTATCTCACAAACTACGGTGTGCAGTTTGCCTTCTGTCACCATAGCTCTGTGTAACGTTTTCTGAAGACACAGCTAGACCATCTTCACTATCCTCTCAAAGAAGCCTCCGAACCAAGAGACCCGACTGGGGCTGAAATGCCCCTTGCATTTATTTTGATTCAGGGTGCTCCGCACACTGTGATGTCCTTCCCAAAATTGCAATGTCTTGGCTGAACTCACAAAATTTGATCCGTTATCACTGATCAACGAGCGGAGAATCTTTGACTGGTTCTTAGGGATGGTTCTGCGGAAAAGTCCTTGGCAACCTCGAGGTGAACCGCCCGCGTAGATGCACAAGTGTACAAGGCAATGTACCTTTTGTCAACTTGAATCCCTTCTTTTACATGCAGGGGACCGGCATAATCTACACTAGTAACCGCGAAAGGACGTGACTGACTTACTTTTTAACCCGGTAGAGGAGAGGTTGGTGGTCCGCGGAAATGCGTCTCATGTTTCCGTCTACACTTCATGCACTTCCTAATTACGTTCTTGACTCACTGTCCTACCCTTGGTATCCACCACCTTTAACGTAGGCTGGCTACGACGTGGTTTATTCCCATGTGGTGTCTTGTTTTGTGACTCTCTTCAATGGTCATATCAGTGATCCGATGCTTGGCAGGTAGTAGGACTGGATTTTTTACAGATTCCCCCACCTCAGCTTCGGCGAGTCTACTTACCACTACTAATTTGTCACCACGGAGCGTTAGGTTGAGTTGCTTCATCAATGGAGTATAGCCCCTGGAACTGGGATTGCGAATGAATTTTATCTCATCCGCAAAGACTTCTTGCTGAAGTGCTTTGCCGGCCCAGTTCTCAGCCCATTCCATCTCCTTGAGAGTCAGACTCATTGGTTGCCTCTTACCATTGTTCACAACTTACCATGTTTTTTAGCCTTTGACTTACCATTAGGATTACCATTTGACTTACTATTTGAATTTCCTTTTGACTTACTATTCACATTAACCTTTAACTTACCATTTGAATTACCATTTACCTTACTCATTAGGAACTCAATAAAATTTTTCACCCACCCTAGAGTGTTGATCAACTTCTTGAATGTGAAACATTTGTTTACAACTGCAATTAGGAAAGGCTCAGGGGTGGGATCTCTTCAGCTTTATTGAGTGTTACTGTGTGCACTTGAATTGGAAAGTTTTCATATTCCTGGAGTTCCACTATGTTCTTGGGTCCATGCTACCACAGGTGACTTGACTTGAGTTTCCTCGGGCTTTCTCCTCGAGTTATCAAGTGTGCAGGATTTTAACTGGTGGGAACATAGTGCCAGTTAGGATTAGGAAGAGATTTCTTGACGTCTAGCTTCCGGTTTTGCATGTAAGCCTCTAGGGGGCTTGTTGGGGGGATCCAACTCAAGGCAACTGGACTGTCTGACCACATCTGAACAGCTTCAATGTTGACTTTCGTTTCATAAGCCTCACACACATACCTGGTCAGCCTTGTTCCAAGTAATGCTGCAGTCAATTTCAATCTTGGTACAGAAAGCATTTTTTCAGGTGCAATCCGTCCCTTTGCCATCATCGGTGTGGCTTCATCTTCACTGACCCCATATACAACTGCTTCATATGCTACTGTGGAGGCATCTACGAATGTGTGTAGGGTCACTGACTTACCAATTTCTGCATTGCGTTTGATGGGTATGTCACCCATCATTGTGAACTCTTTCTTGATCTTCTCCCATTTTACTTCAATGGTTTCCGGAAGATCATCATCCCAGCTCACCTTTGACTGCCAAATTTCTCTCATTAGGAATTTAGCTTTGATTGTGATGGGGGTCATTATTCCAAGAGGATCAATCTAGGCGGCTAAACCACGCAAGATAATTCTCTTGGTTGACTTACTTGATTCTAGCTCTTTGGGAGCTAATGCTAAGGTGTCCTAGACTGTGTCACATCTGAGTCCCAGGAAAGGAACAGTGGGTCTGACAGTTGACTCACCTTCCCTTTCTGTGATCATTTTGAGCTCTGGGTCCTTTGTTGCCCATTCCCTGAGGTTGGGGCCGGCTTCACCTAAGATTTTCTTGGATGAACCATGGAATTTTTCTAACTCCGTCTTTGTTGATGCAGTGATCAAGAGATTATCCACGTAGATATTCCTCTTGATCTTATCTGTAATGTTCCTTTGCCCACCATACTTTTCCAAGTGGTGGTCAATGGTTGCATTAGGATAAATTGCGAGCAGGCTGCTCCAAAAAGGATGACCTTGAAGTGATAGGTGTCTATGGGAGCAGGCTGCTCCAAAAAGGATGACCTTGAAGTGATAGGTGTCTATGGGACTGTCAGAATCCTTGGGATCTCTAGGCCATAGAAACCTAGTAAAATCTCTGTCCTGTTCATCCAAACCTACCATCAAGAATGCCTATGTAATGTCAGAACAGGCGGCTAGCGCCCCCAATCTGAATCGCATCAACATTTGAGGTAACTCAGGGACCATGGATGGTCCAGGATACAAACAATCATTTAGACTTACGGTATCAATGTTTGGTTTAGCGGAACAATCAAATATTACACGCAGGGGTGTTGTCGGAGAATCCTTCTTCATTAAATGGCGTGGAAGGTTATCATAACCATCCATGTGCTTCATGTTACTTATCGTTTCGATGAAACCTCTCTGCAACTGTTCCTGCATTATACCGTCATAGTGTTTCAAGAGTTCAGGTTCTGACCGCAATTGCTTGAGATTGCTTACCAGTCTTCCTTGCGCCAAACGATAATTGATTGACAGCGTGGGATGAGAGGCTTTCCACTGAAGTCGAGCTAAATTCTTACCCTCAGAGAATCTGATGCTTCTGTTGAACTGCTCTAGGGCTGCTTTATCATCTGGGTGAGCTTCCTCTGGCGAAATGCCGATGATATCTAGCTTCCACAACAGGTCGATATCCCTTTCAGGTTCCTTGTTGACTGCAACCTTGAGTGCAGTGATTACACTTACCTGGGTGGATGCCAACTCTCTATTTGTTATGGGTCCAGACAACATGTCTCCGAGCTTTGATGATATTATTGTAACCCCTTCATCCTGTTCTTCAGGAATGATGAAGCTATAATAATAGTCTGCTCACACGAGCATGTCTACAGGGTAGTGGACTGTTTTCTCAAAACAATCCGCCAGGTTACGTACTTTGGCTGTTAACCTTTGAGCAAGCTCATTTACTCCATTCATATGGAGTCTTTCAGCAAGAGTATCGACCAGGATCACCTCCATGGAGATGCTCTCATGTGCAGGCACATCAACTGTGACAGTGGTGATGTCATACTCAGTTTCAGTACCTTTACCTTCAAAACCATCAATGGTCAGGGTGGTATGACGACATGACGTTTCTTCATTGCCCAGTATTCCCCTTTTGATGAAGGATCTTTGTGCGCCCTGATCAAACAAAGCTCACACAAGCTCTGTTCCATCTTTGATTGTCAGACTCACCATTGCTGTGGGTAGGACAGTAGCCTTTCCACATCCTGCTGCCAGTGCATTTACAGTAGCTACACTAGCAGGACCATTTGCTGCAGCCACAGCAACTTTACCTTTCTGATTACTCGAAGATTTGTCATCATCTGACCTTAGATACTTACCTTTTTTGTTACATAAAGCACCATGGGTGACCAGTCTTCTTAGATATTTTACAGAACAGGTCTTTTTCAGAGCATTCCGTTGCTATGTGCCCACCTTAAAACACTTGTAGCAAAGAAAACGTGTACCACATGATTTGGTTAACAGTAATAACGTAAACATCTTTAAGACCCGCCTCGACAGACACTGGGAGACTAAGCTACCCTCTACTACGAAATTGTGACTTCAGGACTATTGCCGACCAGGTGGCAACAACCTCCGTTTGAGCCTTCAACATCCGGCAGCCCATGAACGATGGGCACCTCATCTAGGCTGGGCTAGTTGTACTGCAAATTCAGTTTTGGAATACTGCTAGAGTGGACTCTTCAGCATGTCCCCGGCCTACTACTACTATTACTATTACTACTAGGATGTTTTTTCACCAACCACGTATTCTGCTGCAACACTAGTAATGGTGGCCTTGTAAACGTAAAGTGTTATAAGTGAAGCATCCTGAATTTATATGTATGCCGTCCAATGAAGTGGTGTACTGACTATGTGACCCACCAAATGAAGCGGTGTACTGACTATGTGACTCACCCAATGAAGTGGTGGACTGACTATGTGACCCGCCCTATGAAGTGGGGTACCGACTATGTGACACCCAATGAAGTGGTGTACTGACTTTGTGACCCGCCCAATGAAGTGGTGTACTGACTATGTGACCCACCCAATGAAGTGGTGTACTGACTATGTGACACGCCCAAAGAAGTGGTGTGCTGACTATGTGACCCACCCAATGAAGTGGTGTACTGACTGTGACCCACCCAATGAAGTGGTGTACTGACTATGTGACACGCCCAAAGAAGGGGTGTACTGACTATGTGACCCACCCAATGAAGTGGTGTACTGACTGTGACCCACCCAATGAAGTGGCGTACTGACTATGTGACCCACCTAATGAAGTGGTGTACTGACTATGTGACCCACCCAATGAAGTGATGTACTAACTATGTGACTCACCAAATGAAGTGGTGTACTGACTATGTGACCCACCCAATGAAGTGATGTACTGACTATGTGACCCACCCAATGAAGTGGCTTACTGACTCTGTGACCCACCCAATGAAGTGGTGTCCTGACTATGTGACCCACCCAATGAAGTGGTATACTGGCTCTGTGACCCACCCAATGAAGTGGAGTACTGACTCTGAGACCCACCCAATCAAGTAGTGTCCTAACTACGTGACCCAATGAAGTGGTCTAGTGACCCTGTAACCCGTCTAACGAGGTAGTCCAGTAACTCTGGCCTGGCCAATGATGTGGTCTAGTAACTCTGGGACCCGCCCAATGAGGTGGACTAATAGCTAAATTTAATTTAATTTTCATTCCTAAATGTCAGTTCACTTTCGGGATTTGGGCTCCTTCCTGTCGTAATAATTGTCGTAACTTTGTAATTTAAACAAATTCTTTTATTATTGAGGCATAATATTTTTTCTCGACTTACTATCCAGATTCGTGATATTTCATTGCAGCATCATGATGCGCTGGAATAGCAATGCATATTTTATACTAGTGAAGTTAAGACTTCAATCTTGTGATGTCACTGTCGCTGTGCAACACAATTCACAGCACCGCTTCAAATTGTTTGCGCTTGGAGAAATCACAAACAAAAATGCTATCTCAACTCAGGCACAAAGTCATACTGTCTAAACAACTCTCTTGCGAAGCGCGGCATGTGGAAATGGTTTGAGTTTGTACAACTTGATAACAGCGCAATAACTCCAGTAACAAACTTGCACCCGGCTGCTACAGAATCTTGTTATGATGGCAAATCGCACCAACTGCGTTCTAGACGCACCGCGGTGCAGACGACCGAAAATCTGCGAGCGGTGACACGGCGTCGCTTGACCAACTGCATTGTAAACGCACCGCGGTGCAGACGACTTCAAGTCTGAGAACCGTGGGATGGCTTCGCTTGACCAACTGCATTGTAGACGCACCGCAGTGCAGACGACTTCAAGTCTGAGAACCGTGGGATGGTTTCGCTTGGCCAACTGCATTGTAGACGCACCGCAGTGCAGACGACTTCAAGTCTGAGAACCGCGGGATGGCTTCGCTTGACCAACTGCATTATAGACGCACCACAGTGCAGACGACTTCAAGTCTGAGAACCGTGGGATGGTTTCGCTTGGCCAACTGCATTGTAGACGCACCGCGGTGCAGACAACCTAAAGTCTGCGGGCGGCGACACGGCGTCGCTTGACCAACTGCATTGTAGACGCACCGCGGTGCAGACGACTTCAAGTCTGAGAACCGTGGGATGGTTTCGCTTGGCCAACTGCATTGTAGACGCACCGCGCTGCAGACGACATGTCTAAAGGCGGTGGAATGGCGTCGCACGACGAACTAATTTCCGTACGGCCCGACACTTCCGTGCACACACCGACAAACAGCGAGCAGTGGAGAGTGAGTTTGGAGCAGTCGGGTGTGGGGTGAAAGAGTCGGGAGTAGGGTGGAAAAGTCAAGGGCAAGACGAAAGCGTCAGGAGCTGCGTGGAAGAGTCAGCCGCATGAATTATTTTATTATTTATGTACAGATAAAAGGTGGAACATGAATACCACACCGTTTGCCTGTAAACTTTTGTTTCGGAGGTGTCATGGGCAGGGTTGAAATTCAGACGCAAGATGGATTATTGGTACTCGGTGACAACCGGCGTGAAGTTGTATGAAGTAGCTGTGCAATGCGTTGACTATTTGAGTGAAATTGAATGGTGGACGTAGTTCAT
>SDVV010025470.1:0-12417 GCA_016164225.1 Gammarus roeselii | reverse complement strand
CCCAGACCCTTGCAATGTTTGCTTCCCCAGTTACGCCCGCCACCGCGAGTGGAAGTGCTTCCTTTTTAGGATTAAGTGACCGAATTTCTTTCCAGAAATCTTTACATTTACCTTCTCGCAATTATGCTAGAAGAGCCTGCGCACGCAACTGTTGGTAATGCACCAGGAACTCAGTAATGCACTATAAACTCAGTAATGCAGTAGAAACTCACAGTCCATGATGAATACAGGAAGAGGATCGGGAAACGACGCCTACCAAGAAATAAACGGAAACGCCTAACACGGGACCAAAATTAACAAAACAAGGAGCAATAATTCTTACAGCTACTGAGGCAAACAACCGAGAAATGAACTAGGTCAGGCAGTAGAAGCATTTGGGTCGTAAATCGATCGACTCTCGGCGCAGCTCAACAGAAGACATGTCATCCAAAACTGATGAGGAAAAATACAAGTACTACTGTGAAATGTACAGTCACTAATGCCGAAGATGGATCTTCTTCAAGCTATAGCTACAGCGAACGAATATGACAGCTGAAATCAACAAATCGTGGCTGGACATGAGTGACCAGATACTCCAGGCAGAAATAAGCCTTGTAGTACTCAGGACCTTCAGTGTAGACAAACCATCTCCAAGCATGAGAGGTGAAGGGTCAGTGCTTCTAGTCAAAGAAACCCTCCGTCCAATACTTTGCAGAGCAATACAGATACAGATACAGACACCAGGCCGCATCCCCCAGAAAGGGGGGTGGCCGACGGCAAGGCGCACCTCACACGCTCACACTCACACAACTTAGCCCTTTTGTGCTAAAGGGTCCGGGCGGTAGCCCCTCAACTTACACTCTGGGTCCCGAATGCACCGAGGAACCGTCGTCAGCAGCAGGGCCCGACAGTTTTCACTGGTTTACCCCCGCCGCGTCATAATAGCCGGGCCCGAGGAGTGGTGAAGTCATTCGCCGAACAACTAGCAGGAAAACCAAAGGAAATCCAACGACAGGGGAAGAAATATCTGGCTTACGTCGTAGAACCTGAACAAAGTAACGCTATACAAAAGATTACCAACATAAACAAACTCGAAGTTACAGTTGAAATACATCCGTCCTTCAACGATACCAAACGAGTTATATACACCTTCCGTTACACACCTGCAACCGACCTCTGTGCTTTTGCTGAAGGTCTAGCTGAGGATTACGAAGTTACCGAAGTCCGTCAAGCATCATGGATAAAATCACGTAACGCAAGTTATACCGCATACCAAATCACCTTCCCAGGACACGACGCACCGGAATTCATAGCAATTCCGTGCGAACAAGGAAGAACCAAAACTTACCCAGTTGCAACACAGCCCCCAATGTGCAAATAATGCCTTGAATACGGCCACGTCATCGCATACAGCCAGCCATATACACCCCAACGTTGTTAGAGGTGCGCTGGCGAGCACGACAGAAAAGACTGCACAGCCCGTTACCCTAAATACTACCACTGCTTTGGCTATCATGAAGCAGACGATCGCGACTGCCAAGTATACGTGAACCAAAAAGAACTAACAAGCACACAAAACGAACGCAGAGTTACACGGAAACCAGCCATCCAAATTTGTAAAAACGATAACCCAAACCGCCTCAGTTATGCCAAAGCAGTCAAATCGTCAATTCAACCAAACTCCCCCGACAACTTCCAAACATCGTCAGGACAACATCGTAACAAGACTCCAGCACTCCTACCTGGCTGCAGAGCTTCCTCACTCAGCCCAGCGACCGCCCCTGCACTAGAGATGCACAGTCTTAGAAATAATTTTTGCGGTGCCAAGGAGGACGCCGGGATGGATAGATCCCCCGCAGTTGACCACGCAGCAAGGCTCACTACTATAAAAACAGGACAGAGATAAAGGAGCGTCTGATGCCTAGGAGCCACTGAGTAAAAAGATCAGTAACAACCCGCAAATAACGGCTCACCAGAACAAGAATCCAAAACTACATCCACTTGTCCCAAACACGGCTCAATTCGTGGAAAACCACTGCGAGAGACGCGACCCCTCGTTAACAAACCTGACTCACGAACACGCAACCAGCGAGAACGATTACGAACTCGACGACGGCGCTTATAAAAAAATATCTCTACAAACTCATACGAGAGACCCCTGAACAACCAGTCCTCTCACCTGGCCCAAATGGCTCACAGTCTACACAACCACCCAAGCAGACCAAAAGGGCTACCACAGAAGAAAAGCGCACTCGCTCACGGAACAAACAGAAAGAGCACACACCCTCGTCCTCTCACAAGAGCACTCGCAGCCGCGACCGCAGCAATCACAGCAGACCGCTTTCTACCGAAGACGAACACTCCCGACCCGGAACCCCTGGGCAAACTCAAAAACGTGAACACCACGAAAGATCCAGCAAATCATGCGACCACACTAGATCATCAAGGTCAGAGTGTGAACAACATCCAAAATGAACACCAAAATACTTCAGTGGAACTGCCAGGGACTCAGAAACAAAGACGAATTACTATCTTTAATCGCCACCCATAAACCCTTCAAGAGACCAAAATTTGAGGGACCGCCACCTCCAGAATCCCCCAATATATCACACCGCCGCAAAGGCCACACCAACGTGACTGCTCACGGCGGAGTGGCACTTATGATCCACCAAAGCGTACCTCACCTCCCCCTTCCTCTGAGGACAGAACTCCAAGCTATCGCTATAAAGATATTTGTCTCAAAGCCAATAACAGTGGTATCCATCTACTCTTCACGAAGCCATGACCTCTCGGAAGCACTAATGACCGAATTGCTAAACCAACTGTTCTCGCCAATACTACTCCTTGGAGAATTCAACAGCTACCATGAAACATGGGGATGCGTGAGAACAGCCCCCAGGGGAGTGATAATGGCTAACACCATAAACACTCAAAACCTGTTCCTTCTCGACGACGGACAACCCACCCGAAACACTCAAAACCTGGTCCTTCTCAACGACGGATAACCCACCCCGAATCACACATCGGCTGGAGCGATATGGAGGGCATCCCCGAAAACATTTCGAAACACGACCTCGTCGCCCAACTATACGAAAAGTTTCAAGCTGCAGCCGAAGCAACCATTCCCCAATATGCCCTTTCAACCTTCTTTCCGAAACCATGGTGGTGCCGAGAGGTTCAAGAAGCAAGAGCTAAGCGTGAAAGGCTATACAATGCCTACCGACGTGCACGGTCCCTCAGCCGAGTAGCGCGGAAAAGAGCATCTGCTGTATACCGAAAACTTCGAGTGGAGAAGAAACGTGAAAGCTGGGCGCAGTTAGTCAACACTAACTCTCCCGAGTGAGGGGAAAAATCCGACGTATCCAGGGAAAACCCGAGTGACCTATTAACATCCTTTATGACGGAGACATAACTTACTCTTCACACGCGGAAATTGCAAATAACCTAACTCAGACTTTTAGCCAGATATACAGATACAGACACTAGGCCGCATCCCCCAGAAAGGGGGGTGGTCGACGGCAAGGCGCACCTCACCCTCATACGATCACACTAACACAACTTAGCCCTTTTGCGCTCAAGGGTGGCCGGTACCCCCTCAACATACACTCTGGGTCACGAGTGCAGTCCGAGGATCCGTCGTCAGCAGCAGAGCCCAACAGTTTTCACTGGTTTACCCCCGCCGCGTCATAATGGCCTGGCTCCCCCCAACCACGACCACCTCGACAGCGGGGTGCCAAGGGCGGGAAGGCACATCAGAGCAGGGTCAAAATCAACCATTCACAACCATTCTCCACTCACGCCTGTGCATTGCACGCTCTCTCGCCACCTCCACATTCATGTCTCTCCTTCCCAACGCCTGCTTCACACCATCCATCCACCCAAACTTCGGTCTATCTCTAACCCTGCGACCACTCGCCTCCCCCTTCATCACCCTTTTCACCAATCTCCCTTCATCCATCCTCTCCATGTACCCGAACCATCTCAGAACACGCGAATCCACTCTGTCCTCCGAACTTCTTCACCATCCCTGTTCTGATTCGAACCACGTCGTTGGTGATCCGGTCTCTCAGCGTTACTCCAGCCATGCTCCTCAAACATTTCATCTCGAAAACATTCAACCTTTTTCTCTCCTCTGCTCTCATCCCCCAAGCCTCAGCTCCGTAGAGCACAGTTTGGACAACAACACCCTCATACAGCCATCTCTTTGCTTCCATCCCCAACGTCCTACAGCTCATTTCACTCTTTAGTGCACCCAATACTTTACATCCCTCCTCCACTCGCGCCTTCACTTCAGTTTCCACTAGTTCAGTTATCTCCACATGGGAGCCCAGATACTTAAAGCACTGAACTTCCTCCAAGAGCTCTCCATTAAGGGTGACACTAGATTTGCTCGTATCAACAGTCCTCGAGCATCTCATTACTTAACTCTTACCCACGTTCACTCGAAGCTTCCTCTCACACACTACCAAACTCAGACACTAGCCTACATAGCTTCTCCTCGGAAGCTATGTAGGCTATTTGGTATTGGAGGAGATTGCCCTCTGGGCAATCTCCGGTGGGGTGTCCGTTTACTATGCAGTAAAAACAGTGCTGTTCTTTGGACCGGCACGACTGGGGATCTTCCCGTTTGTCGTGGTCGTCCAGCAGTATGAGCATCTTCGCTTACCATTACAGTTTCCGTTCGTGTACCCGTATTTCTGGCATTTATAACATCGCATCGGACGCCTTTCAAATGGTGTAACCTTGGTTTTGGTGGCGCAGAAGGGAATGTCTAGATATTTAGGTGAAGTAGGGCAGTTGAATTTTAGTATTAGAGCTGTGGTGGTCTTTGGTGCGATTTTTGCTTTGACAACGCAGTCTTTGTATTGAACGAGTCCAGTGATGTACTCCGCGATTTCCTCCTTCGGGATATCTTCAGCGTAGATCAAACCTGAACTTGTAGAGAAAGTCGGGTGTGGCACTATTTTGCAAGGATTTTCACAGTCTAGTTTTGGAGAGAATCGTGTTACTTTGAAGTTTTGTGTCTACTCTGATGGCAAAACCTTCGTCGTTTCTGGTGGCGATGCTCAGGACTGGGCGGCCAGTGAAAGAGCCCAGCTCTTTTCGCAGAGTGTATGGACAAATATCCGGTCTGTCGTTGGCGTCGAGCGTGATCTTCAGGAGTTCGGGAAATGTATCACTATTGTTGAACAAATTGTGTTCATTTAATGGCGTTTATTGCTTCCTTCTTGCAGCCCTTGGAGCTCGGTTGGGGTTTTTGTGGGGGGGAGAGTCGTCGAAGTTGTCGTCGGAGGTAGAGGTACTTGCGTAAGTTGCGGGTTCTTTAGTTTGTTGGTTCTTTACTAGTTCGTGGAGATGGAGAAAAATGGCCTTGACATGGCCCTCAAGCCGCGTTAGACGGTCGTCGATTGTGCTTGGTTCTGCGGCTAAAACTTCTGCTTCCTGCTCAGAGAGGCCACGTTGAGGCTCTGGTGGAAATGAGGCCCAAATCTATCAATCAATCAGAGAGGCTAGTCGCTTGGCTTAGTAGATTCCTGATTTCCTGGACGTTCCTGGTTAACTCGTCGATGCGGTTGTCTCTCCTGTCATCTTCGGCTGAAGTAACGCTGGTCATCATGGAGAGGTTGACGTTCTTGGCCGTTGGAATCTAGGTTGTCTTCGCTCTGGAGGAGATGCTGGTCTCACCTAAATGGGGTTTCTTTCTACTCTCCATCGGCCCCCTGGTTCGTGCCAGGGGCCAGGAAGCTCACTTTTGAAGGCCTCCTGACCGGCTTTAGCGATTTTAAACTACGTTAAATTTAGAGTATCACAAACAATGCAAGCAAACTTGCGGTTTAAGGTCCCAGCACAAACTAGAGACCAGCCTGTACAGTTGATAAACGGTACGGGAACAAATTCGATTTCCTACGATCTTAGGCCTTACGGGGAGCTTGCAATGACGCACGTTTCACCTCCGGTGGAGATAAGTCCCTACCTAATCAAATCCACCCGAGCCTTTTGCCGCAAAAGGGCTTATAATTAAATATGCAAGAGTAGATCGGGACAACAGTTTGATTGTAAGCTTCTTACCGCCGACCAACCACCAGCAGGAGGGCGCGGCTGTCTGTGCGTATATTTGATTTGAGCCTCAACGTGAGTCATAGTAGGCTCCCCCGTAGGATTTATGCGTATATGTATACCCGTTTGTCTATCAATGTTCTCACTCTCCCGCTGTAGGCTCACATGAGAGGCTCGTCGGTGGTACGGCCGCTGTTCAACGTGTTTCCCGCCGATGTGTCCGCGCGGTCGGTGGACGACCAGTTCTTCTGGGGGGACTTCCTGATGATCGCCCCAGTTCTAGAGGAAGGCGCCCTCAGTAGAACTGTCTACTTCCCCGAGGTTAGGGATGATAGATAACAATACTATATTATCATAAATTCACGTCAAGCATTTTGGTTCAACATCCTGAATTCAGCTTTTTTAATTTTACGAGGACATCAAAGATCAAATTATTGTGTTTTACTGCTGTATGTAGTCAACAGTTTGATCATAATTCAAAAATATTGATTCGGTAAGTTATTGCCAAGTTGATCAAAACAAGACTCTTCAGAAGAAAGTCGCCGAATAAGTTGTCCACACAATAGTTTAGTATATCAGCGCGCCCTACCAGGGACTTCGACCCTGCAATCTAATCTAGCGTCGGAAATTAAGGTGGACTTTGAGCCTGCAATCTAATCTAACCCTCATCGGCAGGGTTTGTGGTACGACCTCCAGACCGAAGTGCAGGTCGCCGTCGGCCCGGATAGCCTCGAGGTAGACGCGCCACTCGAGAAGATCCCCGTCTTCGTCAGAGGCGGCTCCGTGTTACCCTTCCAGGAGCCTGCTGTCAATACGGACGACAGGTGAGCTAGCCGCCCCATGCTGCCTGTCAAGAGCGTGCCTTCAACACGGACAAGAGGACCGGGACCGCCCTACGGGGGAGTCTGCATTAACTTCGCGTTGGGACTCCGGTGGAACATGGAAGCAAATAATAATAATAATAATAAGAGGACCGGGGGTTCCGTGCTGGCCTTCCAGCAGCCTGCCTTGAACACGGACAACGGGGGAGATGAGAGTTCCGTGCTACTCTTCCAGTGGCTTGACTTCAACATGGACTTGTCTATAGAACTTATCCATATTATTAATTAATTTAGGGATGTTCAATAACGTAATCCAATGTAGATACTTTCTAAGCATTTTGATCGTAATAAAGATACTGACACGAGGCCTAATCTCATAGAAATGGGAGTTGTCGACGGCAAGGCGCATCTCTCATGCACTCGTATGCAAATAAACTTCGCTCTTCAGCGCAAAAGGCTTCGGATAGGACCCTACTACATACACCTTGGGTTAGAAGTAAGGTCCGAAATCAGTGTCAACAGGCCCAACAGCGTTCACTGGTTTACCATTGCTGCGTCGTAGTGTCTTCCTTATCGTTTCTCAACGAGACTTAAGGGCGAGAAAGCACATCAAGCCGTCAAAACTCATTCATTCACAACCATATTTCCCTCACGCCTATCCATTGTACGTTTTCTAACGACCTCCACACTGACGGCTCTTTTCCCAACACTTGTTTAACGCCACACATCCACCCAAACCTCTGGGCCTAGGAACACTCGCCTCTGCTCCCATCATCTTTTTCATCAATCTTATAACGTCCATCCTCAACACGTGCCCGAACCATCTCAGGACAAGTGAATCTACTCTGTTTTTTAACTTGCGCACTATCCTCGTTCAAATTCGAACAACGTCATTAGTGATGCCATGCCGTAAACATTTCATATCGAAAGCATTCAAATTTTTTATTATTTACGCTCTCGCCCACGGTTCAATTTTGTCCAGCATAGTTATGACACCTACGACCATGCACAGCCCTCTCATTGCTTTCAAACCCAACGTTCTACAGCTCATTACACTCTTCAGTATACCCAACACGTTACACACTCCTTCACTCGGTATTTCACTGCAGTTTCCCTTGTTCAGTCTCATCCACTTGAGTGCCCCGGTTCATGGAACGCTGAACTTCCTTTACCAACTCTCCATGTAGGAAGACACTCGTATCATTCCTCGAACATCTAATCATTTTACTTTTACCCACGTTAATTGGCAGTTTTCGTTCTCTCACACACTCTGAAAACTGACACTAGCCTACACAACTTTTCCTCTGAACTGCCACAAGTGCTGCATCATTCGCAAACGGTAACCTGCTGCCAACCCCGCCCATTTCACCCTCAAAATCTCTAAACCGCGACCAATTACAATCCATCCAAGTAGAGATCGAACAGCCAGAGTGACCTAACGCAAGCTTCTCTCGGTCTCATTTTCACTGTGAAGCAAGGACTCTCCTTGCTCCCAGCCCTGACACATGCCCTGCTGCCAACTTACAAAATCTCAACAGCTTTCAACAAACTCCGCCCATGCAACAGACGTAGCCCTCTACAACGCACCGCTCAGGTGGAAATGAGGCCCAAATCAAATCCACAAAGCACCAGAAAATCGACTATGCAATGTGGATAAATTGAGTTTGAGCTAGCTTTCAAATACGTCGTAACAAAGCCAATGAAAGGTGCATTCTATGAAATTACCTTACTGGTTCTTAGGTTAGCTACGGTGGTAGCAGAGGGGTTGACGTACTTAGGCTACACACCGCCCTACGGGGAGTCTGCATTAACTTCGCGTTGGGACTCCGGTGGAACATAGAAGCAAATAATAGATCAATAAATTAGGCTACACTCCAGGTCTCTAGTGGAGTAGTAGTGTCCAAAATCCTGGCAAACAAACACGTGCCATTTATGTGTAGGTATGGAGATTTCCTCTCATTCTGTCACTCAATTCTAAAGCTGGATTTGAGCCTCATTTCCACCGGACTCTTATGACTTACGTTGAGGCTCCGGTGGAAATGAGGCTCGTATAAATCCACAAGACCCGCAACGTGAATCATAATAGGTTCCCCGTAGGGGGCGATCAATAAAGCTACATTCCACTCGCTGTTAGGAAGGGTTGTAAAAATTGTCATGTATAAAAATTGCCCAGGCGTTAATTTGGGTCGTCAGGAATCTAGTGTTTCGATATAGTATACAGCTAACGAGAATCACATCTTCTACAGCCGACAGAACGATTTCGGATTGGTGGTTGCTTTGGACGAACATCGTTTCGCTTCTGGCGAAGTCTTTTGGGATGACGGAGAACAGGAGCACCTCATGGCCGACACGTACCTTGCCGACGTGCTGCTAGCTCAGGTAAGAGATACCATTCAGATTGTTATAGAGCCCAATAGGAGTTAAGATCAGATTTCAATGTCAGGAATTTCTGGCGTGGTAGTTTTTTGTATTTAAGCCTCATTTCCACCGGAGCCTCAACGTGAGTCATAATACGGCGTGGTATGATCGTCAAATGAGCTATAAGTCCTCCGCAGTCTCCAAGATTGATATCCAGAAACTCAGAGACTGATTACGGTAATAGTTGGTTTGTTGTTTGTCCCTAAAATTGCGCAACCTTGCTGAGCTACAACTACCGTTCACTCTGATCCAATTTCGAGCGTACTTGTCAGTGATAGAGCATCGAAAATAAGAAGATTGCAGGACTAGGCTTTCTAGCGCGCTGGAATCTGCGTCCTTCAGGCGCCAAACGTCAAACCAACAACTAGGACTGCATCAAGATACAAACTTGTTTTTCATTCGAGTAAAGCGATTTGGTTTGCCAGTGCGTTAGTTCGAAGTTCTTCACGAAACGAATGTCAAAGGTATGCACGGGTGCCACACGAGGCACATAAGCTTAGAAGGTACTAAGGCCATATGCTCCCATACTTTGGTGGCAAAAAAAAGAATGATAGCAAGGAGAAGTGACACTTGACCGCCACAACACCTGCTGCACGAGATATACACTCTGTGTTGATAACGCAAAAGAATGGCAAAAATAGAGAGAGTCGTAGAAAGGGGTTGCGTGCACGCCATTTGGCTGTTATTAGCTATCCGAAACAGGATAAAGTGTGTGTTTGTCTGAGTGTCTGTGTCACGACTACTAGAAGAATTATTCGCGTTTGAAATAGAGAAACTTTGATGAAATATTCATATATTCTATAAATAAAAGTTGAGTAAATTCTGGATGAAAGAGAAAATGAAAGAAAACGAACGGTGAAGAAGAGAGCAGTTCCAAGCCGAAGGGAAATATGTGTTCTTCCCGGGTTGGGCAGCGATCCCGTGAACCTAACTGATGCCTGGGGAGGGGAGGGGGGAAGTGTCCATGGACAGAATGAAATAGGAGTGTATAGAGGCAAAAAAAAAAAACATGTGTGAACTTTCAGCGCGAAAAAAATTAGGACAAAAAAGTTGCATGAAAGAACTTGATGCTCTGGCTGATCCTAAATTGCACTCGGGAGGTAAGGGGTTAGAATCATGACGGGCGCCTCATGATCATCCATGATGCCAGCTAAAACGGCTTGTACGAAATAATATATGAACGTTTATTGTTCGAAGACAACCATTCATTAATGATTCCATTTATCATATTGAGTAAGCCATCGGTGTAGGTTAGGGCAAAGGCGATGTTCGTTGATTAACTGATATTAGTGACCCTTCCAGCTGCCAAAGTCGTGTAGTATAATTGTAAAGAGTCTTCCATTGGTACCTGACGTCTTGGGCGTCGAAGATTAAAGTCAAAAAGTAGATCTGATTGCTTCAGATTTGACCGCCCTTCGGGGGAATCTGCATTAACTTCGCGTTTGGACTCCGGTGGAACATGGAAGCAAATATAAATACTTCAGATTTGATTTGAGCTTCATTTCCACCGGAGCCTCAACGTGAGTCATAATAGGCTCCCCCGACCGCCCTACGGGGGAGTCTGCATTAACTTCACGTTGGGACTCCGGTGGAACATGGACGCAAATAATGAATAAAATAGGCTCTCCCGTAGGGCGCGACCGTCATTGATTCAGGTAATTTCGCACGGCCTTGCGTGCGAAAATATTAGTCTTGTCAAGATGATGTCGGTACTTAATTAAATTGTGGCATATTCGCGTACTAGCGCGTACAGAGTTGAAGCGTATCTTCGTAAATGTATTGTTATCTCTGTGCGTAGTTGGGTGGAGAGACCACCTCACTTGCACAGGTGTTTGAGACTTAGACAGCTTCGTATAGTCCGGTGTGTTTTCCGAAGGCAATAAGCTTTTAACGGTAGGTTGGGTCCGTGAGTTGGCTTTGTAGGTTGCATGGAGGATTTATGAACGCTCGTCGGGCTGCCGCGAGTGCGTTGCAATCCATCAGTGAGTGTTTTACGCTGATAGCCACTTGGTGGCAACAGGGGCAAGGTGGCGCGTTTGGCCCTATGTCGACATCCATCAAATGGTTGTGAGTTATCCACGTGTGACCCGTGCACAAGCTGTTGATGAACGCTTGGTCTTTTCTGTTGGTGAACTTTGTTTCTCATTCTCCGACTGAGGATTTGACTGAAAGCATTTTTTGTCCACTGTTGTCACATTTCACCCCATCGGGATGTTATATGGGAGTTGAAAATAGGGAACCAGTCCCGGTAATGTATTGCGAAGAATTGTTCTTGGTGAGTAGATGCCAGTTTAGCGAGCGAGTCCGCAAGTTCGTTTCCTCTTATTCCCGCGTGTTCGGGGATCCAGCAGAATTGGACTGCCTGACCCGTCTCTGACATCACTAAGAGATCGTGCTGCATTTTACGTAGAGCGGGATGTTCGTAGTGCAGTGTTCTAAACTGGGTGAGGTGAGGACACTCCGACTGTCTGAGAATACGACTTATTTGGGAAGTGATCTGTTTTGGCAATAGAGATGCCCAGTTCGAGTGCGTGGAGCTCCGCAGAGAACACGGAGGCCTCTTGTGGGAGGGTGGCTGAGAGTGGGATGTTTCCGCACACAGCGGCGGCTCCCACTCCGTCCGCGGTTTTGGAGCCGTCGGTGTATATATGGCGGTGCTCTAAATATTCTTCCTCAAGTAGTCTTGGGGATTCTTGCCGGTACGCGCTGGTTAAAGTAGTTGCTTTAGGGTACACTTGCAGGTCAAGGTTGACCGGGTGGGTTGATCATCCTTGTCGGTATGGTAATTATAAGAATTCGTTAGGAGAATGAAGGCTTAATAGCTTTACGATTGATGTTCAGCGAGGTCAGCAGGTTGTCCACACGAAGGGAAAATGCTGGGCATATGTTCTTTTTAACCGCAAAGAGACTCTTATCGGATATGTTGGTGATGTGGCTGATTGCTGGGTTGTTGACTAGACTACTAGTCTTAAAATAGTATTGAAGAGAAAGTTTGTCTCGCCGGAGCGGAAGTATAAGTTCGTTAGCGATCACGTTAAGAGATTCGATTAGGTTGGAGCGGAACGCGCCAGTTGGGATACGCAAGGCATAGTTTGCGATGGTCGAGAGTAGTTTTGGCTGCTGAACAGTAGTCAACGGCTCC
>SDVV010025469.1:0-12417 GCA_016164225.1 Gammarus roeselii | reverse complement strand
CTCTCTTACCCACTGCAAAAGTCCATGAGATGAGAAACAGTCTAAAAATTGCATGTCAATTGGCCGGATGTAGCCACCAATAAGGTCCAAGGACCAGTCAATTGTTGGTAAATTAAAATCACCTGCAATGATCATCTCCTTGCCAGGGCAAAAGTTCATCAAAAAGTCCATCAAGCTGGTATTCTCTAAAATTGTATAAGAAGGAGGCCGATAAACAGCCATAATCCACAAGTCAAAATCAACTAGGTGCACAACCACCACATTAGGAATGGGCACCTCAAACACCAAAAATGATATGTCCTTATGCAGGTACAGCAGCGATCCATGCTTCCGAGCTGTGCCATCCGTGTCTCCCTTGACGGAACTGTAGTCAGCAATGTTGATGAAGGACAATGAAACAGAAGGCAACAACCACGTCTCACTAACAGCTAAAACATGAATACCCTGCTTCACAAGTAAGTTTGAGATAAAATCGACTTTATTAGCTAGGAGTTGACGTTTACATGGCCAACTTTAAAAAAGTTATAATCACTTAAAACACTGCTGGAGCTCAGCAAAGGAGAAAATTCTGACTATTTGACACAGTGGCCCCCACCAACCCAATTAGGAGCACCACCACCACCCCGACCAGTCACAGCAACATCATGACTGACTAAGAGTTCCTATTTGGGAGGATAGGACAGCTGTAAGGGGTGTGAGGAGGCTGTCTCAATGGGCTGGTGAGCACATCTGAACCTGGTGCATAGAAGGGACCCACACATATTTTTCCCCCCAAGAGCACTCAGTGCGGCCCATTCACAGTGCTAAAACCGATTTTAATGTGCAATGACTTTTTAATGAGGAGTTTTATGGATAATAAATAAAATTTGAAAATCAGTAATAAATAAAATTTGAAAATCAGTAATGCTTAGCAAGATACTTGCTGCGCAGAGTGCAACGCTTGGAGAGGGATGTGCGGTGGTTGGGGGGGAGGAGTGTTTTTGTGAGGGGTGACTTGTTGAGCTTTTGTGATAGAAAAGATGGGAAGATGTACAGTGTCAAGGTGGTTGACCTCTGTGATAGAGTTAAGGTCCACTACGTGGGATGGGGAAGAGTCGTGAGGAGTGGGTGGAGCTCTATTCAGGTCGTCTTGAGGAGACCGATGCCGGGAGTGTGGGTTCTGGTGGCAGAGCCATGTGGGATGGTGATGCTTCCAGCACGAGCTCAGTGGAGTCCGTGATTCAAGCACTGGGAGTTCAGCAGGGGAGAAATTTTGGCCTTGGAGGTGCAGAGAAGGGCAAGTCTGGGGGGGGGAGGGGCACTCCTCGATGTGGTGCGGCTTCTTGACTTCAGTCTACCCCTGTGAATGCTGGTGCTCCTGAGCCACGCTGCTTGCCGTTTTCCCCGTCTGCGCCTGCTGTGGATTTGCTGTCCTCGCCTTTGCGGTCGGCTGCGGTGCCTGGTGGCTCTGCTGACGTGAGTGTGCGAGGTTGTGGGGGGCAGAGTGCTGGGCGTGCTGGTGGTCTTGTGGGCAGCTGGGCTGCTGTAGCGGGCGCTGGTTTGGCGTGTGGCTTTTGCCATACCAGGCTGAGTGGTCAGCCTGTTTTTTGTGGTGTTTGTTGGAGGGGTTTCCACTCAGAGACCACGTGTTTGGGTATTGAGGTGAGATTGATTGATGCTGTTCTATCAGATTCGTTGGGTGCTGTAAGGTACGTCTGTTGTCACTGTCGAGGCTGTGGAGATAATTCGGAGACTGTCAACCACCTTCAAGAGTCTTTTTCTCAATTGCTGGTGGCGGTCGGAGCATTGGTGGGGCAGGTTAGAGGTGTGATGGCGGGTGTGAGGAGTGGGGGCAGTTGTGAGTCTGCTCAGGAATGTAAACAGACTGGTCGTTTGGGAGGTCGTGCCACTGATGGTTCCTCTGGAGTTGGGCTGTTTAGGGCGGATGTCCTTGGAGAAGTAAGGGAGCTGAATGAGAGGGAGAAAAGGAAGTGCTCAGTTATGCCGAGAGGTTTTGGGGGTGAGACCATTGAGCTTGGAAGCAAAGTTTCATGATGTGTGCCATGTTTTGGGTGTCAGTGCACAACCAGAGGTATTCCTCTGGTTGTGCACTGGCTGGTGATTATCGAGGTGGTGACGGTCGCGCTGGGGCAACTGCGGTGGTGAGTCGTGGTGTTGGGAGAGGGGCGCGTGGGCGTGGCGGTGCTGGTGACCGCGGAGGTGTTGATAGCTGGGGAGGTGTTGGTTGGGCAGGGGGGATGCTGGCGGCCGGGGTGGTGCTGGCGGCCGGGGTGGTGCTGGCGGCCGGGGTGGTGCTGGCGGCCGGGGTGGTGCTGGCGGCCGCGGTGGTGCTGGCGGTCGCGGTGGTGCCGGAGTGCGCGGTGCGGCCGAGGTAGGGTTGGGAGCCGTGGCGGTGGTGCTGGGGGCGGTCGTGGCTCTAGTGGTGGTGGTCGTGGAGCTCTGACTGGTACCCATGGCATCCCGGGTGGCCGCGGGGGCAGTGCTTCAAACTAGCTAGTCGGTCTTTGCAGATAGATTTCTCCTGTCTGAGGTTGTACTGTGTCAATTTGAATTCTCTGATGAATAAGGTGCCTTTTGTTGGTCATATGGTGCAGCGGTGGGATATGCAGTTGGTGGGCGTGTGCAAGTCGTGGTTGACTTCTTCTGTGTCCTCTTCCTTTGTTGATTTGCCAGAGTTTCAGCTGGTGAGGGAAGATGTGGTGGGGGAAGGGAAGAAGCATGAAGTCTGTTTGTATGTTGTTAACAATTTGAAGTTTGTGCCAATTGAGGTGACTTTACCCAATGTTGCTGCTATTTCCCTCCTTGATTATGATGTTCTGGTTGTGATGGCATACCGCCCTCCCTCTCACTCAGCTGAGGAGAATGCAGAACTGATTGAATTCTTGATTTAGTTTTGTGTTGGTAGCAAGGTTGTTGTTCTTGGGGATTTAACTTGCCTTCATTAAATTGGTCTGCAGGCGTTTTTAATAATTGTATCCCTCCCATTGATTCCCAGTTGCTTGATTGTTTTGTGCTTCTTAGACTCACTCATTGGGTGAATGAAAGTACTTTTGTTGATTCGGGTAGCATTCTTGATTTAGTGTTGACTACGGAGGAGGATTGGGTTTCTTCTGTGGCCGTTTTGCCTCCTCTTCCGGGGTGCCACCATGCCTCTGTCTTGGTGGAGTATATCTTTCAGATGAATGATGTTGCAGGAGATTCTGTGTTGAAATCAGTTATGTGGTCTCGTGGTGATTACAGGAGCATGAGAGAGGTTATAGAGGGTGTTGACTGGCATTAGGAGTTTCTTCATGGCACTGTGGAGGAGAATTATAGTTTGTTACAGACAATTGTCCATTCGCTTGTGGACAAGTTTGTTCCCACTGGAGACTGCTTCGCTATCAAGCTGGTTGCGGGGCCCTACTAGGGAGCTGATGACCAGTAGATTTAGGGCTTGGGCGCAGTATAAGCTTTTGAGGGGGGAGCTTGATAGGCAGCATGAGGAGGTGTTGGCATCTTCGCAGAGATTTAGTGGGCTTAATTTTGAGTACAGGAATTTTTCACGCTACAGCCAGTGTC
The DNA here is from genome assembly GCA_016164225.1 of Gammarus roeselii. NCBI lineage: Eukaryota > Metazoa > Arthropoda > Malacostraca > Amphipoda > Gammaridae > Gammarus > Gammarus roeselii. Next base: position 8,859 of record SDVV010025469.1, on the reverse strand, counting down.
TGTATGAGCAGAAATTAGCAGACAACTTCTCTGTTACTCCCAAGATGTTTCACTCCTATATCAGAGGAAGAAAGAAGGGCTGTCCTTCTGTTGGTCCTCTGAAGCTTCCATCTGGTGAGGTTGTTCCTGGTCAGAGAGAAATGAGTAGGCTGTTTGTTGACTCTTTTTTGTCTGTTTTTGTGGATGCTGATCCTGCCGGCCCTTCCCCACATCATTTTTTTTCCTAGAAAATTTAATGGGATTTGTGTGACTAGACTGCTAGTTTCCCAGGTTCTGGGTGGTTTAGACTCATCTTCTGCCCCTGGACCTGATGGCATTCACCCTGGTGTTTTGAAGTCATGTTCTTGGCAGCTGTCATTGTCCTTGTCTCTGATTTTCACAAAATCATAGGACCTGGGAGTTTTACAGGAGGCCTGGAAGGAATCTTGTGTAGTTCCTATATTCAAGTCTGGTTCAAGAAGTAACCCTCTCAATTACCGACCTGTGAGTCTTACTTCTGTTTGCTATAAGGTGCTGGAGCGGGTTATTGTGTCCCAGTTGGTGTCTCTTCTGGAAGATTCTGGCATTTTGTCTGCGGGTCAATTTGGTTTCAGGGTGGGAAGGAGCACTGAAGACCAACTTTTGCTGACTTAAGGTGAGGTTGCTGATTGGGTAGATAAAGGAATGGTTGTTGATGTGGTCTTTCTGGATTTCTCTAAAGCGTTTGATGTTGTCAGTCATTTGGTTTTGTTGGACAAACTAAGATGTGTGGGTATTATCCAGATGGACTGTTAGATTGGATTCGTAATTTTCTGATGGGGAGGCTAATGTGTGTTTCTGTGGGGGGAGTTGTCAGTGACTTCTGGGAGGTGACAAGTGGTGTGCCCCAGGGTTCTGTGCTGGGTCTGCTCTTGTTTCTGCTATATGTCAATCATGTTGCAGCAGGTGTGGCTTGTGAGTGGAAGGCCTTTGTTGATGACTTCAAACTTTATTTGAGTTTACCCCGCAATGTACAAGCAGTTTGCCTGGGTGTGTCTTTCTTGCAGAGGGATCTGAATTTGGTGCAGTCTGTGTCGTTGTGATGGAATCTCTCGTTGAACATTGACAAGTGTGTCTTTATGCGTTTTTACAGGGGTCGTCTTGAATTGGAGCAGATTGTTTATGGAACTGCTTATTATTTGAATGGTGTGGTACTTGAGCTTGTGGATTCCTTCAGGGATTTGGGAGTGCTTGTTGACCCAAGGCTGCGGTTCCATCTCCACGTGAGGAGTGTTGTAAAGAAGGCTTCCACTCTGGCGACCAGTCTGCTCCACTCCACAGTCAATAGGAGTTCTATTTTCATGGTCTCTTTGTTTATTACTCATATAAGACTCATCATGGACTACTGCTCATGTGTGTGGAATGTGGGATGTTTGGTGGATCTGAGACTGTTGGAGTCTGTGCAAAGGAGGTGGACCAGGGAGATTGATGGGCTGGGTGGAGTGGACTAAGGTGAGCAGCTCAAAGCAATGCAGTTGTTTTCTGTGAGGAGGAGGTTGTTGCATTCTGATCTTGTGAAGTGTTGAAAGATTTTTCATTGTTCTGTTGATTTGGGTTTGTCTGCTCTGTTTGATAGAGCGCCGGATGTTGGCACACATGGGCATTCTTTCGAGCTGGTGGTTCCTCGCTGTCAGACAGACTATAATAGCAGATTCTTTTGTTCTCGCTGTGCGCAGATTTGAAACTGGCTGCCCGCTGATGTGGTGCAGTGTGATTCACTTCGCAGCTTCAAGAGGGCCCTGGCGGAGGAATTAGGGGCAGTGTTGTATGAGTTTTGCTAGACTCAATTTTATGTGATATTGTCACTGTTTGTGTTGCTGACAGTTGTGTGTAGTTGTTGACTGTCTTCATTGTTTTGTCTTCTTTGGACCTATTGAGCGCATCCAAACCAGCGTCCTGCTGCAGTGCTTGTACCGTGCTGTTCATTTTGATTGCTGGCGCGCTGGGGTGTACTGCCTCCCATGCCTGCTTGCTCTGTTGGCGGGGCTGTGGGGGGCTGCAAAGGTGAAATACAAAGGTGAAGTCTCCCGTCCAAAACTGGCATACAAGCACCACCACCCACAGCAACAATGTCAGCCTCTCTGTCATCCTTGACATTGAACTCATCAAAATACTTGGCCCACTTCTTCCCTACATCACCACTTTCCAACAACAACTGGCCATTTTCAACTATCATCACTACCTCCTTTCTGGTCTCTCCCTTTCTCACCCTCTCCACCACTTTCCAAACCATCTTTTTGTTCTCCTCAAAATTCTGACACAACCGTCTGCCCTACCTGGCATCAGCGTCCCTTCTGGCTCTATTTTTGGAAATCATTTCTCCCCATCCTGAACCAATTATGACTCTAAAGAATCAGTAAATGAGCAAATATTACAATAAAGCTATATTTACAAGAACACGATATATTACAAGTAAAACTGTTTTTCTACAATTCTCCAATTGAATTGACATGAATACAAGGCATGCTAGGTAAGGTATTGTTATCTTAATACCTCACCTTTGCAGCCCCGCCAACAGAGCAAGCAGGCATGGGAGGCAGTACACCCCAGCGTGCCAGCAATCAAAATGAACAGCACGGTGCAAGCACTGCAGCAGGATGCTGGTCGGAATGCGCTCAATTGGTCCAAAGAAAACAAAACAATGAAGACAGTCCACAACTGCACACAACTGTCAGCAACACAAACAAAGTCACAATATCACATCAAATTGAGTCTAGCAAAACTCATATAACACTGCCCCTAATTCCTCCGCCAAGGCCCTCTTGAAGCTTCTAACTGAATCACACTGCACCACATCAGCGGGCAGCCGGTTCCAAATCTGCGCACAGCAAGAATATAAGAATCTGCATTTATAGTCTGTCTGACAGCAAGGAACCTCCAGCTTGAAAGAATGCCTGCGTGTGCCAACATCCGGAGCTCTCTTAAACAGAGCAGACAAACCCAAATCACCAGAACAATGAATAATCTTCCAACACTTCGCAAGATCAAAACGCAACAACCTCCCCCTCACAGAAAACAACTGCATTGCTTTGAGCTGCTCACCATAGTCCACTCCACCCAGCCCATCAATCTCCCTGGTCCACCTTCTTTGCACAGACTCCAACAGTCTCAGATCCCCCAAATATCCCACATTCCACACACATGAGCAGTAGTCCTAGATTAGTCTTATATGAGTAATAAAAAAAGAGACCAACCATGAAAACAGAACTCCTATTGACAGTGGAGCGGAGCAGACTGGTTGCCAGAGTGGAAGCCTTTCTTACAACACTCCTCACGTGGAGATGGAACCGCAGCCTTGAGTCAACAAGCACTCCCAAATCCCTGAAGGAATTGACAAGCTCAAGTACCACACCATTCAAATAATAAGCAGTTCCATCAACAATCTGCTCTAATTCAAGACGGCCCCTGTAAAAACACATAAAGACACACTTGTCAATGTTCAACTAGATTCCATGACAACGACACAGACTGCACCAAATTCAGATCCCTCTGCAAGGAAGACACCCAGGCGAACTGCTTGTACATTGCGGGGGAAATTCAAATAAAGTTTGAAGTCGTCAGCAAAGACCTTCGACTCACATGCCACACCTGCTGCAACATGATTGACATATAGCAGGAACAAGAGCCGACCCAGCACAGAACCCTGAGGCACACCAATTGTCACCTCCCGGAAGTCACTGACAACTCCCCCCACAGAAACACACATTCACCTCTCTATCAGAAAATTATGAATCCAATCTGACAGTCCATCCGGAATACCCACACATCTCAGTTTGTCCAACAAAACCGAATGACTGACCACATCAAACGCTTTAGAGAAATCCAGAAAGACCACATCAACAACCATTCCTTCATCTACCTGGTCAGCAGCCTTACCATCTAATAAAATAGTTCATTCCTGGGTGTCAAAGATGAGTAAACAGTAATGCTTAGACTTGTCATCATGACTTAAGAACATTGGGTCATTATAAAACCTGTTAATCATTTTGAAATTAGCTGTAGTGTCATTATTTTAGGTCTTCTTGATGTCAATATATATGTGAAGAATTACATTCAAATATCATTAAATCATTCATTTCCATCATCTAGCAATGAGTTTTCAAGACTTAGGTATAATAGATCAAACCCAACTTTCATATGCGCTATTTGAATTAGCAAAACAAGAGATGAAGTGAATTTGTGACAACACATCTCCTGTCAGCAGCTATTTATGTAGCTACTTCATGTTGCAAAACATGATTCACAATACATGATATTGAAAATCTTATAAAAAACACATGGGCATGGGATACATAAATCCAATATGAATACATCGCAGCTCATCTCTAGTGTGCTTCTGGCTTGCCTTCATGAAACTGAATGAAATTAACAATATATGATCATACATGTACACATACAAATACATGTTCATATGTGCACACACCTACCTACATATATGGATGGCAATCAGTATAATACACATTCATATGTGCTCACACCTACCTACATATTGTATGACAATGATTGTATTTTCAAAAATGGCACGGTAAATGGTAGATATGATTCAATAAATTATATTCTTGTCAAGTTGGCCTCAGTCAAAGCTGGGAGCTACCTATAATTACTTGTCATCAAGCAAAAATAAGATACACGGTAAATGGTAGATATGATTCAATAAATTATATTCTTGTCAAGTTGGCCTCTGTCAAAGCTGGGAGCTACCTATAATTACTTTTCATCAAGCAAAAATAAGATATTTATTAATAAAATAAGAATCACCCCAGAGTTGTATAATTGCATAGCTATCTCCTTAAAAGCTTACATTTATTTCCAAAATCCTTTTTACACAACAAACTACAACATATTCTCTGTATCACCACCAAATTTGGCTCAAATACAATGGAAACTTTAGCCACAGCATCAAAGTTTGCAAAACGTTGATTTTTCCAAACCAAAATAACCAGGGAACTGAAGAACACACCTTCACTTAGGTTATTTTTCACAGATTTTGTGTGCACATTGAATTTTTACAAGTAGCTGACACTTACTAACAAAGACCTGCTCTTTCAAGTCCTGTAGTCAAACAGTGACATTTCCAACGCTTCGGTGCCCAAAAGGGGGGTGCGGGGAGTCGCCCGTGTTGTCAACCAGGGAGAATCCCCCTGGTCAACGCAATCTGCCTGTTCTACTCCAGAAGACTTATTCTATCCAATAAGCTAGCATAAATGAGTCACAGCAACCGATAGTTCAGTATTTAGCAACAAATATTGTTTCACAGTAGAGCAGCCAAAATTAATCCTGAAGCAATTACATACCAATAAAGAATGTCTTTCTTGGGGAAATCTTGGTAACTTTTAAGAGCTTGCTTAATATTGCTTAGCTGCTTTGCTTCTTTGTTCTCCATTATTAGTGGGCCGTTGCTAATCCAAAAAACTGTCTGGAACAAAATAAATTGTGTAAACAGTGAATAGCTGCCTTTGAGGTAAGAGTGTTGACTGAGGCATACCATGCACACTAAAAATATTTTCAAAGCTTATAAAAACAAATAGGATACTATAACTACATATTGAATAACCCATAAGTCTCAATAGCCTTGATTGAACTTCACTCTGTAACGCAATAGTAGCCATGAATCAATTTCTGGAAAAGTCTCCTAAATTTCATGCAATTTATTGTGTCAATGCACAAACATAGAATATGATGTAGCTATTTGCAATACCTCTGTTGTTGATCCCATTAGATCCGATAGAAAGCATGATTCAGCCCATTGTGGCAGGCTACAAAATTTTACAAATTTGGCTGCACTGAAACAGTTTATGAAAGAAATTTCAAAAGGAAAAGTCCTTACTGCTATTTAAGGATAGAGACCTGGTGTAGTTAATATTATCTCTCTTGCTGAACTTAAACTCTAATGTCAGTTTATTGTCATGGCAAGCAAGGCCAGGAGGGGCGGACAATTGTGCCAGAATTTTGATAAGAAAACAATGTTTTGGAATGGGGTAGAGGGTGAGACAGGGAGAGAGCAGAAAGGAGGAGGCTCAGAAATACAAAAATGGCCAGCTGTTGGCAGAAAGTGGCAGTGTATGAAAAAGGTGGGCTGAGTATTTCCAAAGTGTGTAGTTGAATGTCGAGTAAGACAGAGGCTGACATGGTTGCTGTGGGTGGTGGGGCACGGATGCCAGTTTTTGGAGAGAGACATGTTGCCGACATTACTAGCGAAGAGGAGCAGGAGGTGGTAGAGGTGATGAAAGCAGGAAAAGCCCTTGGTTTGGATGGCATTGCAACTGAATGCCTGAAAACAGTTTGGAATAACAATTGTCAAATGTTTGGTGAGGCTACTGAACATGCCTGCATTGCTCCACTGTATAAGGGCAAGGAAAACAAGAATTAATGCTGCAGCTCAAGAGGTATCAGTTTGTTATCTGTAGTCGGTAAGTTGTATGAGAGAGTGCTGATCAAAAGGATTAGAGAATGTACAGATTGCGCAATTGAAGAGGAACAGTGTGACTTTAGGAGTAGTAGAGGGTGTGTTGATCAGGTCTTTGTAGTGAGACAGGTCTATGAGAAGTACCTTGCAAAGGGAAAGGATGTGTTCTGGACCTTCATGGATTTGGAAAAAACATAAGACAGGATTGACAGGGAAGCACTGTAGAGGGTGCTGCGTTTGTATGGAGTGGGCAGAAATCTGTTGAAAGTGGTGCAGTTTCTATGTTTGGAGCCGAGCATGTGTCGGGGTGCAAAGCAAGGCGAGTGATTGGTTCACAATGAAAGTGGGTCTGAGACAAGGCTGAGCAATGTCTCCCTGGCTGTTCAACCTCTACATGGATGGAGTGGTCAGGGATAATTGTAACGGAAATACTCAGCATTTCCTAACCCCTGTGTTTCTGCTTCATACTTGCAGATGAGGTACCTATATTAAGGCTTTTAATTTCAGTATATGCCCTATGTATAAGGTGTACTGCCTTCCATGCCTGCGTGCTCTGTTGGCGGGGCTGTTGGGGCTGTGGGGGGCTGCAAAGGTGAGATGTTAACACCTACTGAAAAGGCACTTCAACTTGAGAGTTACATATGGGCTCATTACCTTGCTCACCTTGCTGTGGGAATGCTTGGGGTGGAACCAGCCCTTTATGGGAAATGTAATGTACATTCAACTATATGCTGTTCACCCCAGAACAACCAGCAACATATAGCAGGATCATATAGTGGTTGTTGAACTAGTACACTGCATTGTGTTCTGTAGGGTTAATTACTTTGGAGTAAACTGTAAAGGAATCTTCATCTTAGACTACGCAGATAAAGTAAGAGGATAGAAAATGAATATCAGGACATGATCATATAAATAACGGATAATGAATTTGAATTATAATTGTCACAGTTGATATAAGTTGGAGATTTTTCTTCATGCACACAAATGTTACTCCAGTGAATTATGCTTCAACAGCAGGTAATAATCCCATGAAACACAGCACAGGAATTAGGATGCTGATAAGGTTGGCAACAGGAGAATTATAATTATATTATGATGTTATTGTTATATTCATGACTTCTATATTTTGATATTAATTATGCAATAATTACTTGTGATCTTCTGAGTATGTATTAACCAGCCCTGCTTTGATTATATTCATTTTTTACCTAAATAGCTGTAACAAGTTATTTAAAGGTCTACTGCCCTGTGATTCCTCTAATTGTGGTTTTAATTATGCAACTGTGCTGTTTTATTTATGTATTCATCTGGGTTAGCTGCAGCCTGTCTAGCCACTATATTACTATTATGCCTGAACCTGCATTGATTAATTTGGTGCTCGATTACTAATTTAGATACAGACTTCCTCAATGCTATTATAGCGGCAGCTTGCCTCTCCTATAGCCATGTACTAAATATTTAGATTGTGTGATCTAACTACATTTATTATTGATTTGAGAGCAGTCTAACTGTCTCCTACTTTAGTCTGACAGTCATTGACTGTGTTCTACTCTATTTGTGCTGGTCACCTGAATGGATGCCAGACTATGCTAATTATTTTATTTATTTGCATACCTTCTTTTGGGCAGCTTATTGTTATTCACCGTTGTGTTGACACTTACAGTTAGTTTGATGGTTAGACTCCCAGGCAGGCCAAGCTGCGCTGTCCAAACCTAAAGCCTAAATGAGCCCCACTCTAATGCAAGGAAAAAACTAACAGACCAATGTCCCCCAGGATCTGCCCAGACCAAAGTCTAATGCAAATAGCCCTATGAGGGTAGTTTTCCACCTGAGTTTGATTAGATTTGATTTGGGTCTCACTTCCACCAGCCCACATGTACAGAAAGAAATGAGTGTGCAACCAACCCCAAGCTCACCCAACAATTGCCTCCAACAGACATGTTGGACAAACACTAGGAAATAGTGGGAAAAGAACTGGCAGAATGGGATGGACCCCAGATAAAGAATAGACCATGATAGTAGGGAAAGGTTAACAAAATGACAACAAGATTCACAAGACTTTCCAGGGAGTCCGGAAACTAGGCCGCATGAATGCATCTCCAATGGGTAAAATAATGATTATTGATTTAATTATGTGAAAAACCTGAAGGGTATTCTATTTGTTGAGCAGGTTAGGACAAAGAACTAGGAGTGAATGATGAGGAATCTTGAACTATTGAAATTATTTATTTACAGGTAGACTAGGATGGTAGCCAGCTATATGATACAATCAATAGAAGTCTTTGACATATCTCTTACCTTCGATCTCTTACCTTCGCAGCCCCCTCCAGCAGGTCCACATCAAGTGGGGAGCAGCAGTGCCGGGGGAGGCTAGCACAGCCATGCGCGCCAGTATGCTGTTGAGAACAGCAATGTTAACACAGGTATAGGAACTG
>SDVV010025468.1:0-12417 GCA_016164225.1 Gammarus roeselii | reverse complement strand
TGTATGTATGTATGTATGTATGTATGTATGTATGTATGTATGTATGTATGTATTTATGTATGTATGTATGTATGTATGTATGTTTGTATGTATGTATGCATGCATGTATGTATGTATGTTTGTATGTATGTATGTATGTATGTATGTATGTATGTATGTATGTATGTATTTATGTATGTATGTATGTATGTATGTATGTATGTTTGTATGTATGTATGCATGCATGTATGTATGTATGTTTGTATGTATGTATGTATTTTTGTATGTACTGTATGTATGCATGCATGTATGTATGTATGTATGAATTTGTGTATGTACGAGTATAGGGGTGTGTACGTACATGAGTGTATTTTCGAGCATATGCACGTGCACACGAGTTAAATATACATAACAAAATTAAACGTTCAATTCAATTCAAAATACAAAATTTCAATACATTTTCAACCAAAAAAAAACCACGCCCGGACAAAGTTAAATCGGTCCATTGAAGTGATATCTTGGATACGAAAGAAATGTCCGTGAGACGATTTTTTGTTGTTGGAAATTCAATGAAATTTTGAATTTTAAATTGTTACAGTAAGTTGCTCGAGTTCGAGGGTACAAACCAGCTGCTAAGGGTATCAATTACCAGACACAACTTAAAAAAATACCTACCTACCGTAAATGCTCATGTGAAAAACGACCGTAAAACAAATACGTAGATACTCAGGTTTTCGCACCATCCATCTCCGGTTGCATCTGCTTCGCGAATCTACAGAATGGGATATACACGAGACGAGAATAAGGAACTAAGCTACCACAAACAGGTGCAATCTCGCTCGTAGGCCGCTGACCGTATGACAGTGACGTATACAGCTCGACCGCTTGCGAATGCATTAGCTACAGTATGAAAAAATTAACAGTGCTTGTGACAGAAATAATACCTTACGAGTACACTTTTGCATGAAATGATGAGAGTACATCCACATCAACAGGTTTCATTTTGTTAATGTTGATAGTATGTAAATATTCCTCATATGCTCCTAGGTTTCATTTTGTAAATGTTGATAGTATGTAAATATTCCTCATATGCTCATACGAACAACGTTGAATTGAAATTTTTGATTGTCCAGCTAAATTTGTATTGAAAATGCGTGAAAAAGAACTGCAACCGACCCTAAAAATTGAAAACGATGTAAATGTTCTTATGTGTCAATATATCTATTACATGAAAAAATGTATAATTAAATCTTGTTTTATTGTCCACAGAATAAATGCATCCGAAAATACTTGAACGTATCTGCAGCTAATTGTTTCTTAACGATGTGATCGATCGCCAACTACCTATAAATATTAAATACATATGTAATAAACGACTGGGAAAAAATACACAAAACATTGCCTAAATTCAATATCAAGCATCCAACCAACTTCCGAATGAGTCATTAATACCACAAATAGATAAGAAATACAAACATATGTGTATAGGAAAAAATATACAGAATTTTAATCCGGACATAATATATGTAACGAAACATTCACTCAAACATAGCGATCATATTACGGAAATTACTGGTAAAACAGAGAGCAGATAGGAGCAACCTTACCTAATTTTCCAGGAGCGCATCCAATTTTTTGCCTAGGGGATCCCTACACCCCACCACTCCAAAAACTTGCTATAACACTATTCATATCAGAATCGAAAGAAACCAAGCGCACCACAATAGAACCATCTAAAGAAGAAAAAACGTTTATAAATACAATACATGTCAAAATACACTGTAATGGAAAATGTTCATAACATAAACCTTGCCAGTGTAAATCCGAAAGCTGTCCGTCCGTCCGTCCGTCAGAATGAGTCAACCGTAAGCCAAGTGATTAAAGGTACACCCTATTGCATGTCCAAATGAAACAAATGCTATTCGTACCGAACACTACAAGTGATTAAAGGTACACCATACTTCATGACCGAATGAATCAACGCTATTTCTACCGAACGCGGCAAAGTGATTAAAGGTATACCCTACTGCATACTCCGAGTGGAGTGCAAGTCAAGATAAGATCTTTATGTGACATTGATGAAAAAAAAAGTCGCTTTGTGCCACTCGCGTTTGGACTACAGGAGACGCTTCGAGGGAATGAATTTAGTCAAACAATTATGATCGTGCAATAAAATACCACGTACATACTACGGGACTCACTATTAAAGAGAAAGACGTCAAACCTAGGTATGATAACGGTTAAGCAACGATATCCTACGGTAACAACATCGAATACATAACATAATGTATGAAGAATAACCATTGAAAACTAAATAGAATCATTATAAAAGTTTCTATTCAAATGTATCCTACACTAACAAACCATGGTAATATGTATTAGGCCATCATTTCTTGCATACCTACATCGACTACGAATAACGTAAATAAATCAGGTTAAAGAAGTAAAAGTATCTATTCAAATGAGTCATACATAGCATAATGTGCTAATGATAAAAAAACATTGAAATAACAGGCGGCCTGTGAAACTATACTATACGATGTAGAAGTAACCTATTTATATGTTTCCTACACTAACCGCTATCCTAATATGTACCATCGTTTGTTGTGAACACGCCAATTATCAACCTGTCAAAAAATCGTAACGAGAGGAGTAAATATCGAGATAAAATCGCTACATGACACTGATATATCATGCCCTATCTTATTCCTTCACATTAGCGTTTTGGGTCCCTTATGCGCCTGACCCCCTACCCCTACCCACCACTAAATATGCCCTATCTTATTCCTCCACATTTGCGTTTCCGGACACCTCCTGACTCCGGTCAACCTTCCCCCACCGCTAATTAGGCCCTATCTTATTCCTATACAGGGCACGTTTAGCACACTTTACTCTACCTTTATGCATTTAGCTTGTGTTTATGAGCGAATGTACGGGTTTGAATTGATCGGTCAATAAATGTCCATTAAGCCTATCTTGGAGGACGTGTTGAATATAAGATTTTTGAGGCTTGTTGGGACGTTGTTCCAGGATTTTGGTCCAGTGATAGAGAAAAAAAACTGTCAGTTTCTGTTTTCCAGCGTTCAAAGTGCAGAGTATCATTATTTCTTGTGAATCGATTGCTCTTTTTACCTCGAGAATATATGTGCTTTTGGCTGCTGGGTGAATGCTTTTCTAAAAGATCTTTATGAATTCTGATCGACTCATGGAGTGCCAGTTTGTTGACGATATTGAGCCACTGTAATTTTTCGAGGAGAGGACTTACGTGGTCTCGTTTTCTGTGGTTACCATCCCATGTTATTCTTGCCGCAAAGTTTATACAACGTTGCACTTTCTCTCATTGAGTTTTGGTGCATTTTCCCCAAATTGAAAGACAGTAGTTAATGTGAGAAAATACTAAAGCGCGAACAATCAGTAATCTTGAGTTCAAATTTAATCATTTTTTTGTCGAGTTTAGGAACAAAAGTATTCCATTCAACTTGGAACACAGATTAGTTAAGTGGTGTTTGAATGAAAGATCGGGATCAACCCATACTCCCAGACTTATAACAATATCTTAACACGAATGTCAGTTTTGTCTATGCTGATAGAGAAATTCATGGGAACTGCTTTTCTTTTCGAGTTCGTGTCGGGCAAGATGCCTTTAGTTTTTTCAGAGGTGAGCTCGTTTGTTTCCCAATCAAGGTCAGGTATAATATAGTCTCCGAGCACAATACTGTGCTGTGTTGTGACGACATCGACGAGGGTGTTGTCAAGATCGATTTTACCTGCAACCTTGCTTCTTGGGGGACGATAGACGCCCTCTCGGCTTTGTCTATCTTTGTGTAATAGTGAGTAACCAGGGAGAGTAAATTCGCCTTAATAATGCCTGGATCTCAATTTCATCCGTAATTGCTATTATGTCGATACTTTTATTCATTGCAAGGATACCAAATTCTTCGATCTTGTCTGAGAGACTTCTAACGTTCACATAGTAACATTTGAGAGTACCGTTGGTCACATCAACATGATTTTCTTGACTTATACGGATTCTACTTTGAGGCCTTGCATCAGAGCCCAGACATCGTTTACGTTTACGCGGGTTGTACTAGCGGAGCAGCAACTACTGCCTCGAACTCGTACTGAATTGATGACAGGAACTTTTTTGCAAGGACCTGTGGTGATGTTTTGATGATTGTGTATCTAGTGTTGGCAAAGGTGGTGGCCATTGGGTCACTCCGTCGGGCACTGTTGGCGGAGTTGTGGGTTGGATATCGATTACGTTTTTTGACTTATTTTCGGTGACAAGACCAGAGCCGATGTTTTTAAAGATATTTCGAGAGTATTGAGTCCGTATGTGTTTATGCAAGCCATGTTGGTGATTCTGTTGAGGTTATAGTACTTTGGATCGATCATCGTAACCCAATGATCAGAGGATGGGATTTTCTGAGCTTCGCAGAATGTTGCTAGGCGATTGTTGAGTAAAATCAACTTGCTTAACTTGTATCTTCTTTGATTTGGATGGGGCAGGATGCCAGTGACATGGATGTTCGCGTTAGAGCTTTTGATATCACTAAGCATGGTTTCAAACCCTTTCCATGTCGATCCCGTCTGCGACACGTCATTAGCTCCGACTTGTATAGTAATGCGTTTGGAAGAATGTATCTTTTCCATTTATAATTATGCCTTCGGCCTCGTCGATTTTCAAGTCTGCTTTGCCGAGTATTTTCAGTTGAATTCTCCCTTTTCGCTGTTTTGATTTGAAGGTGGTGACATTGTAGTCACCAATCACGATAACTTCCTCTGTATTCTGAGAGTCCATTTCATCGGGCAATACATCAAATCGGTTACGTGGGTTAGGTCGGATGTGGTGAGGTTGTGGCACAACGTGCGTTGCAGTGTCGTAACGTGGCTGTCTCCTGATTACTTTTGTGGTGTGAAGTGCATCGCTATCTTTGACTGAGTTTTCTATAGATTTGATACTGTCATTTGTCTCTGCGTCTAGAGATGAAATCTTCTTGGCCAATTCACAGTCTATGTGCACTTGAAGTTCTTTCATTTGATTTAGGGTGGCCTCAGTAGTTTCTTTGACTGCTGCTAGTTCACTGTTCATCATCAGATCTTTGAATTCGTGGAATTGTTTCAACACGTTTTCTAATTTTGATTCCACATCTAGCAGCTGGGTGTTCGTGTTGACTGTCTTAGTTTTGGACGAGTCGTTGGAGGCATGACTGAGTAGTGACGAGTTTTGAAGAGTTTATGGAATATTGACAACTTTTGTGTTATTCATATTGACAACTCTATTCTGGATCAATTTTAAAAGTTTGGCATTGCCAATCAGAGATCACCCAAAGGTGGTTATACTGAAGATGACAAGTTGGAAAAAATACCAGAGTACAATTCGATAAGGGCACTAAAGAGGCAACTAGAAAAAATCTCAACATACCTCCAGTTGAGCGAGGGAACATACCATGCTGGTTTGTTTTCCCCGAAGATCGTTTTTTTCCTACAATAATACATAAAAAAATCTCGCTATTGTCAACTGCTATCTGCTGACCTCTTGTAGTATAGTCATAAAGTTGGTTTCATTTATGTTCAATGGCAATCTGCTAGTATTTAGAAACAGGATGACCACAAGCAAATCGTGCTCTAATGTTTGAAAGAGCATATTCAAAACATGTCGTCGGAGAAAATAGACAAATTGTAGTGCGGAGCGCTTAAAGACACACCATTAATGGACAAAAGAAATCGTACTTGTCCCTAAATTTGATCCCTGTGGAACACCGAGTCGTACTGCTATTTTAGCTGATTCACTCTGACACATATTGGTACCTACTGGTTAGGCAAGAGGCAAACCATTTATTCGTAATAGCCCTAAAATGTCAATGCTGCACATTTTGTCGAAGGGTCGATAGGTTTACCGCGTCAGAGACCTATGATAAATCTAATAGCTCGGTCAAGAGAGTATCTTTGCTAATTGATGATTCGTATACCTGGTCCAAATCCAACCTGATGTTTGCTCGAAATATTATTCGTTTTCAGAACGGAAGTATATATCACCAGAACTAATTTCTGGAATATTTTTTGAAGAATTGATTCTTTGAAAGACTTGATGCAGTTGACACTGGTCAATAATTGTTCGTCGACCTCATATCCTGCCTATAAAAATAGGCGTATAACTAGGTCATTTTTTAGGAAACAGGTAAAAACTGTCCGGGGACAGCGATTCGCTGAATAAAGCAGATTTCATTGAGTTAATAATTGGCTGAATAACGTAGAATATATGAATATGCGTGTATTCTGAAGAACAGCAACCCTTGCTGTGGAGAAATGTAATTTTAGATAAAATCTCCTCCCAGTAGAGGGAGGGGCCCCTAAAACTCAATGATACTTGGTGGGATGTTGAGATATTGCTTTGAAGTTTTTGTGCTACAGTTGAAAAGTATTTTTCGAAGATGGAGGCGGTGCGAGTAGGTTCATCGACCCACCAACCATCAGGTAAAATTTCTGCAATAGTTTAAACTCTTTCATGCATGTTTCAAGCTTTTTCAACATTAGCAGCTATTTTCTAACAATAATAAAATGGGCTTCTGCTATTTCAAAATTACAATAGCTTCTAGTAGAAAGACGCATCTGCAATATAGAAGTGTCGACCCCATCTGTGATCCAAGGTATAGAGAATTGTCTTTCACTAGAGAGTTTGACTCTCAGAGGGTAAAACTAGTTATAGATTGTAAAAGGACCCAAACTTAATCATATCATTTTTCGTGAAAGTTAACTATTAACCTAACGTAACTCAAAAATATTGAGCCTCTTTATGCAATAGCAAAGGGCCCGCTTTGAGTGATCTTGAAATTTCCCACACAGGTTGACCAATTGGTCGGCTATGAGACAATGAACACATCGGATAATGACCAGAAATGTAGACTTTGAAACATCACAATCAATGCTATTAAGACTCTTCCCCAAATGTGAACGATAGTTGTTCCCTGTATTTGTTCTCTTTCGAGAGAGAAGTGATGGGGACAATAAGGGAAGTAAGAGCTCGTCTGGAAAGTGCCTGAAAGATTATTTTTCGCGCTCGTTCGTGTTCAACGAATTGACATGAGGATCTCCAGCTAGTAAAATATGATTACAAGGTCGAGAATGAGACAATATATCGTTTAGAAGAGTATCATTGAACTCGTCTAGGTTTGTTGGATTAGGTGGCAGAGGCACGAGCATGCCTCGGATTGTCAATGTCGAGTAATTTAGTTTTCCCTTTGCGGATTTCACGAAACCAGTACTCTTTAAACTCGTCAAAGAGATAAATCCAATAAGTTCTGCCATCACTAGTATGAATCCTGCTTTTCGTACACAGCGTTTGGGACACTGATATAATAACAATCTTCGGAGCAAACTTTTACATAGCATGAATCATATGTGATTTTTGGGCTATTGTATGAACCTTGACGTCACAATTGATATGTGGTTTTCAATTCTTGTTATATATTATGGTAGAATGACATGAGAACATATTCAAACACACTGCTTATTTTTTCGGGGAATGAGTGTGGTAAATGACCATGGACTCAGATAATTGAAAATCGTCACCGTTGATGATCTTTCAACACACAATTCAGCTCCGTTTGTGAATGCCTTCTAAAGATTTTATCGCCAGAACAGGATGTGTTGCAACGCGGATGATCGGCCGGATCGTGCGCGCCGGAAAAGTAGGCGATTTCCCTATGCACGTATCACGTTCCACTACCTTGGACTCGAACCCAAATCCGTCACCTCGTCGTTGTCACCATGGAAACACCGTCAAGTAATCGGTACCTGCAGTAACCGGTACCTGCAATACGTTATTGAAATACTTTTGACGAGTACTGTAAATCAATTTCAAGTATTTTTGAAATTCAAATTTTGAGTGTTTTCTTTGGCGTTACAAATGGCTTTTTCAAGCCGTGCCTCTTCCTACAGTTTATTAATAATGGTTAACTTGCGATAAATTCATAATTGGAAATGTTTTGGACTATTGGGAAATAAATTGAGTCGATTTTTGGAAAACTAGAAATCTTCAAATAAAATTAAAGTGGATATTCTCAAAGAGTTTTGAAGCTCCACATCGCATATACACCTACAGGTTGAAATCTATCTTGCAATTCAATATATCATTGGAAAGGCAATGTAGAATACAACAGCGAAATGAAAAGTTTTTAGTAAAGGCTTTCTTAGTCGCGGTGTTTTAAGCCCGTGTCACGTTTGGTGACACGGAAAACCAACCATCCGAAGCATGCTGGAATAGTTGTTAAATTGACAATCAAATGAGGCCAACAAATCTCTTATACTTGTCTAATGAACATGGCATGGAGATAATACCGTTTTGTTGTGGTGGACGACGTCTATATTTTTCGATTTAACATCAACAAAGTAACAAAATTGAATTACACAAAATTTTCCGTTCGATTACAAAATGCCGTTAACAGAATTATTTAGTGGGTGCGGTCCTACGATAGGTTCTCCAATGCAAAATCTTCCTGCTCACGTATCCTTAATACGCTAAGAGGGGTACAGATTGAAATCTTTGATGACAAATTTACCAGCTAGAATATCGTAGAAAGAATTATGGGCTTGCCACTCTATGACGCTCTTGCCATTATGTGCTTGCTACTCAATGACGCTCTTGCCATTATGGGCTTGCTACTCCGTCCGGTATGTAATGGCGCTCTTGCCATTATGGGCTCACAACTCTATGACGCTCTTGCCATTATGGGCTTGCTACTACGTCCGGTATGTAATGGTGCTCTTGCCACTATGGGCTTGTCACAATATGACATTCTTGAAATTATGCGCTTGCAACTCTATGACGCTCTTGCCATTATGGGCTAGCAATCCTACGACGCTCTTGCCATTACAAAACCATTTCAGAGGCGCAGCCACGCAGGATACGTTCAATCTCGCACTCAAAGGGAGAGCCGTACACGATAATTAAGTGCGCTCAAGCGGAGTTGCTTGATCTCTGTTTATCGCAGACAAAATTGGTTTACAATGGGAGTGGGACGTCGATAATCGCACACCCCTCCCCCCTCGCTGCCCCAATGATTACACTTTTAATTTACTGTTACCCTCTCATTTTCAAACATTAGGATTTAAGGATTTAGGGATTTAGGGATTTAAGGATTTAGGGATTTAAAATTTATTTTGGTATATTGACATGCTGACAAAATAAGAGAAATATCAGAATACACAGATGATACGTACCAAGAATTCGCCAGCGTGAGCTGTTCTGAAGACAACATTCACTACTTAGATGAATTTATTATTAACTTATAACTAGGGTTGAGGAGTAAGGACCAACCGATGGACATTGTTGGAGGACATCCTCTACTCTCCACTTTTCAATGTGTCGAGACAGATGAGAGTATTACATTGGACCAATAATTTCAAGAAAAATAAGCCAAGTAAGTCTGATCACAGAGATTTACTTTATCATTACTATTTACTGTTTCAACTGACATTAACTAAAAAACTTGAGAGCAGAAAATGACCGACATGAGGTTGTCTATTACATAACTCACACAACTTTTTGGCGTACGATGACACCAATTCGAAACTAACTGCATAGTTAGCAAGACATATTAACATATGCACACGGAAATAAAAAAGATCTAAATTATTCATAATCGATGGGTACAATAAATGAAAGGATTTCTACATGAACAAGATAATTGGAAATTTGAGCTTATGAAGCGAGAAAAAAAAATAGATTGCAAGCATCTATAAATGAAACTGATGAAACAAAAATAGTTGGCACGGTAAATTGCATAGCAGAAGTTTAATTTTAGTTTACGTTTGAAGGTATACTACGCTTCTACCCTTCATTATATCTATGAGAACCGAATTTCAGGTTTTAGCAGGTCTGTATTTTAAAAACAGTTGGGATTGTGTTGTCGAGTTTCGGGAAATTTGCAAATCCGCATTTTGTGACATAATAGACCTTCGCGTGAATTGCATACTTATATACTGTAGCTTGGATGTCGAGGGAATATGTTTATAAATTTCCGTTGCAATGTAAGCTCGACCGACTTCAGGTATAGAGTATACATATTTCATCACGCTTTGAGAACATCTCTGTTCTGTGACGAGATGATACCCAGGCTCGTCTGCTTCGAAGCCGAACTGGAGAGGTGAGTTTTTGTGCCGTCTCTTCCTTCACTAATGCAATGGTTAGGATATTCGATATAGTTATGCAAAAAATATGGGTATATATTAGGAGAGCATAACTAGTTATGCTTTATTTGACTCCTTTTCGGAGGTTGTTTTGGTGGAGGTTTTAGCGGTGAGATGCTTGAAGCCAGCTTGATGTTGAATATAGGTTATGAGCATTTACAGGGGACAACATGTTCATGTCGATGTGCTTTCATATTTTCTCACGCAAAAGTGTCCTCGGGTGGTTGTATTTCTGTGGATTATCGATACGACCGCAATCCTAATTATCTTTGTATTTGTTTTACGGTATTATTTCACATGAGTATTTTACTTTTTTGCTACTCTTAGCTGCTGGTCTGAGGCCTCGGACATGCAAGCATCATACTGTAACACGTTGGTTGCAAGCAAATGATCTCACTCGGGTATTCGTTGGTTGTTTCGCTTTTTCATTAATCCCAGCAGTCATTTTATTTGTTTTATCGTACAAATGATTTTTTTTTGTTGGGGTTCTTGGAGAAGTCCATGTATTCAGACAGAGACGATTACCGCATTTTCCGTGTCAATATCGGGTTAACCTTTAAACTGGAGACTCATGCCAGGCTCATTATTGGTTAAATCCAGGCTGTGACTTTGCTTGATGTTGTTCAGAGACGATTTGTGAATCAGATGCAAGATATGTCTGAAGTATTATACGTGACTGGAATAAGTCTAGAAATTTGTTATAGATTTGAATGGTATTGTAGTAAAAAATAGCGTTATTCTCATGATCTCAGAGTTAAATGTCAGATATTTTGGAGGAATTTATGTTTAAGAGGTGCAAGTTCAATATGCATCTAAATGGAATTACGTTATTGATCCCCTGAAAATGTATACTTTAACATTTAGAAGACGATTTACTGAATGGAGGGGTCCTAAACCATTTATGGTTTGACTACCCTTCACATAATGAGATATATGTATCTACGATTGCTGAGGGAGCTGTATACAACTGCAATTAGCGTAATATCTATCACATTTTCAACGTAAGGCAGGAGGCGTTTTAATGCATTTCAATGCAAGTTCAATCGAGGTAAATTTAGGATATTGCAAACAAAGATTTATTAGATATATTATTTTTATTGATAATAAATTTTGACATAATTATATATACATATATATACATGGGATATCATTTTACGGAAACATAACATTTTCACATCAGAAATTCGATGTGAGCATCTTCGCGAAACAAAAATAATGTCTTCGACCTCGCTCTCTTGTGTTATCTTGATCCTCGGTACCAGTGACAGTATGTGGGTTCTTCATCAATGACGTATATTATTTCCTCGCCTGAAGCTGTCAACTCGTCTTATCGGTGTAGGATTTATCATCTGGGTGTGGTTTTTCTCTGATCTATTGGTGTTCGAGACTAACGCCCTTAGTACACATTTTAGATAAACGAGGACCTTTGAAAGAAGCGTATGCAATACTTGTAATCCTAGCCTAGTATCCAAAACTTTGTTTATAGTCTTCAGCGAGATTTTCATGGACGCTAATTTTAATAGCTATTACATGTTTGTGACATCAAATCGTTTTAGATTTTCTCCTTGCTATTATCCACATTTCCATTCATTATATACCCAATTCTCCTAGCACTCAAACATTTGTGACAGTATTCTCTCTTCTGTGAGTAGTAGGCAACATCGAATTGTCGTGAAAAATTTGGTAGATCAAAATTGGAAGTGTGTATCAAAACTGCAAAGGTTAGATCAAAAATGTAGAGTCATGTGGAGCTAATTAAACAAGCCAGGCGTCGTCGAAAGAGGGTGTGTTGGAGCTTGCTCCTAGTTTTATTACACTTTAGGGTGTACAAAGTGTTGTGGGACCGGTTAAAGTGTAACCAATAGGACTGTGAAAACCTGCACTTCACAATGATACACCGTGAAGTATCATTTAGGCACCTCTAACGGTGTTTTGAACAGAATATATGTGAACTTGACCAAAACGAGTGGTGTTTCAAATTTTGTGTTGCGAGTACCGGCAACAGAAGGGAATTTAAAGGGACGCGTTCAACTCAGTCACTGCAGGCAACACGTTCTCTAGACGGCCTTGCTACGGTCACCATATCTTCAGGTTATAGGACAGCAATATCCAAACAAACCTTCTTCAATTAATCGTCGCCAAGTAACACATGAATACCACGCAAAAAGAGTTTATACATACCTTCTAATATTCACGTGAACGTGACGGCATCCTGACCAGCGGTGGACAGTTCCCTACTGTTTCCCT
>SDVV010025467.1:0-12417 GCA_016164225.1 Gammarus roeselii | reverse complement strand
CCACTGTGTGAGTCAGTCGTGTTGGTGTGTTAAGTGTTCTGGCCACTGTGTGAGTCAGTCGTGTTGGTGTGTTAAGTGTTCTGGCCACTGTGTGAGTCAGTCGTGTTGGTGTGTTAAGTGTTCTGGCCACTGTGTGAGCCAGTCGTGTTGGTGTGTTAAGTGTTCTGGCCACTGTGTGAGTCTGTCGTGTTGGTGTGTTAAGTGTTCTGGCCACTGTGTGAGTCTGTCGTGTTGGTGTGATAAGTGTTCTGGCCACTGTGTGAGTCTGTCGTGTTGGTGTGTTAAGTGTTCTGGCCACTGTGTGAGTCTGTCGTGTTGGTGTATTAAGTGTTCTGGCCACTGTGTGAGTCTGTCGTGTTGGTGTGTCAAGTGTTCTGGCCACTGTGTGAGTCTGTCGTGTTGGTGTGTCAAGTGTTCTGGCCACTGAGTGAGCCTGTCGAAGTGTAAATTCACACAGATAATTAATTTATTCATTCATACTAAATAAAATTAGTAGCTGACTTGAATTATACATGGATTGATTATCACAAGGACTTCAACAACTAAAATAATGGAGTAACTAATTGATTACGGTGAATTCTATTAATATTTACTGTGAAGTTGTGAACTAAATTTGACCTAATGAACTTTATAGAAGTGTTTTGTTTCAAGCAGCTAAATAATGATAAAACAGGCAAATTGTGGTTATGAAATACTTGAACTAATTGAAATGTAGCTATAGCTTCCCACATCATGAGCAAATCTTTAAAGCATTTTTTCAGATGGTACTTACTGTCCCAAAAGTTATTTGAAGCCCAATCAAATGCAACATGTAGAAGCTCTACTTTATGTATCGATATATATAAGATTATCTTAGTATATAACATTATTTACAATCAGGGCAATTATTTGTATGTTTCTATACCTTCACACATAGCAATCAGCGCAATTATTTATATCTTTCTATACCTTCACACACAGTAATCAGGGCAATTATGTTTACCTTTCTATTCCTTCACACATAGTTTGGGCAGAATCTTCTCAAATCTTTAGGCTAAAATACACTTTTTCAAAAGTTCCTGGAAGTGTTCGACTGTACCCAGTCATTCGGACGGACGGTCATGTTTGATTTCAGTGGATGAAGTTGTTAACCTTATCCCACAGCTTGAACGGTGTGACAGGACACGTAACAATTTAATAGTTGGGTCATATGAAGCTAAGCAACTAATATACACACCTTCTGCACTTATCAACGTTGTTTCAGGTTTCATGAAGATGGTCGAACCTAAGTCTCTTTTGTCTTATTGATTTAGAGAATCATGCTGAGGAAGCTAAATCTAAGAAGACGATTCTTGCTGCAAACGAGAACAAACTGTCCTCACGTTGGGATGCAACACTGATCTCTGGTTTGTAGAAAGCTAGCAACTGGCTACATGAACATCCTGAACAGATCAATAAATTTTCCTCTTATAAGTATCTCAACTCTTAGTAATAAGGACTAAAGCGTGGCTATTTTCATTCAAAGTAGTATAGGTATATACAAGTATCAGTTTGATATGGCTACAACAAAATATGTTTAACTAGTTAGCTAACAGTCATTTAAAGCAATCAGGGCATTTTGGTAACTACCTGTCTCCATGACATGCTAAGTGGTTCAGAAAGAGGTTAAATTAATTCGGTAGACTTTTGGAGTTACACTCTACCAAAATTTATAATTCATTGTTCAAATGTCTGAAATTTGTGATCAACTCTCTAGATCGGTAGGGGTGATGTATAAAATACGTTCCTGTGTCCCCGATCGTGTCCTACAAAATTTGTATCATAGGCTTGTTTATCCTCATCTGATGTATTGATAGTTTGAGGCGGTACCTACGAATCGCACCGTGGCCATTTGTTTTTGTCGCAGAAGAAAATAATTCGCATCATCACTGGGAAAAGTGACATTCACATGTATTTACTTCATGCATTTAAAACAAGTACAGTTGACGAGTACCCCGCGCTAACCGCGGTTATCACGCCAGGAACAGAGATAACTTTGTGCCCACTTTCCAACGTACTTGGAGGGACTTCGATTGAAAAAGTGTTTGATTCTAACCCAGCATTCTGTTTTGTATGTTGCACCAAAGGTGAGGAACGATCTACTACTTCTATCACGGAGTGCTTGTTGGCCACAACCTTCAAAAAACAGCTGGGGCGCCCTGGTCAGCTCGCATGATCCTGAATAAACGTGAATTTTAAGTCATGCCGTCCTCAATTCTTGTTGCCTACTCCCATCTTGGAACGGAAAGTAGAGAAATAGCCTCTTGACCTGTTAGCGTGGCTATCTCAAACCACATTTCGTATCATGTAGTCTTAGACTTGCTTCGATGCCGAAAGAAGTCTAGCGTGTTCCTCTTCTATTTCAATTATATATAACGAGTACTTTATTACCAACTCTTTTTGCAAGCACCTTCCAACGAATTCATTAAATTACCTTTGTTCACCTGTTGCAATCTACCGTACAAATCTACAAGTGGAATTATCCATGTATGTGTATCGAGTTTCGTGAATGTATGTGGCCTGAACTATCCAAGGACTTGATGTAACCTTATATGATGTCATATGTGTGTTGTCACAGTAAACGATTTGATTTAGATTTGATTCATGTCATCATGAAATTCACAATTTCACTGCCAAAGCAAATTGTTAAACTATGAGCACGCTTGCCATCAGTCTACAACTAAATTTGGCAAACTAGAAAACACACACACACATACACACACACGCATACTAACACCCACACATACACACCGCATCCAAGGCGTGCGATGATAGGCCTAATGTTTTGCAAAAAAATGCTTGCAAACGCATCATAATAGCTAGCTGCATGCCGAGATTGGAGTCAGTGTTACGTTGAGTGTAACTGGAGCAGGACAGCCCATCCTCAAACAGACAACAATGAATGTTCACGTGGCAAGAATTAGTTTACGAGTTTTAGAAATCGGATCGAACAAATATTGACTAGTGTTGAAAATATCAGTTATCTCAGAATGGGTACAACAAGAATAAAAAAAGTGGGAGATAAAATTTATGTATGGATGAAGGCAAAAGGAAGTCGGCTTTGGGTAACTAATGACGATAGGTTACAGTCGTATGTAACATAGTTCCAAGGATATAAGGAAGCAAATCTCGAAATTGATATGATCCAAGTGAAAAATCATCATGACTGTAATAAGCTGAGGTAGTGGGAAACAGATTTTACCTAAGAAACCAAGAAAATCTGGAACGTATGCAACAATTCCTCATTGATCAAGATCAGGATGACTTTGAATTGGAAAAGTTTAGAATAATAAAGGTTCAAGAAGAAGAAGCACTACATTTGTGGACTCGTGGGAACGGAACAGCCTTCGGTATTTGCATCATTGATACGTTGGAGTATATGAAACATTTTGAGAGGAAACTGAAACATTGTAATGATGGGTATGGTTAGATGTACGAACCATGATGTTACAAATCAAAAGAATGAGTTAGAAAGTATTGATGAATCCAGCAACATCCGTAATGAAAACTAATAATACAGTAATAAACCATGTCAATCCCTAATCAAATGTTTATATCATCCTAGAACTCAAAGGTTAAGCAATGAATTGCATACATCGTGTAAGTAGGAGGCAGCATCGAATTGTCGAAAACAGTAGAATAATATGTTTCACGCATTGCCATAAGCCTATCTTAGGGGGGGGGGGGAATGTTCTAGATGTGTTACAGATCGATAGGATAAAAATCAGAATCCGATCAGATCTTGCTCAGTCACGATTGTGATTCTGTTGTGGAAGGATTGGGTATAGCTTGAGTCGTAGTTTGTTCGGAAGTAACGGGGATTTGTTCTCTATGCAAAAAAAGAAATAAAATTGAATAAACATAAATCCACGAGTAATATGTGGCGACATCTGAAACAAAATCATTGTCATGAATATGAAAATTATAGGAAAGAAAAGGCAAATTAACCGTGCAAGTCGTCAAAGGATGTAGTGTTAGGAGATGTTGAAATGAATACGGTAGACCTAGTCCGAGACGAAGTGTTCGTTTGTTATGATCAGCCTCCTGTAGCACATATATTTGGCAACATTTCTACCAAACATTACAATAAAGACTGAGTATATGTGTGTCCGAGAAACAGTGTAGGCCTTAGGCCTGTTAACCCTAGCTCAAGTTACACGAAGAAATCTCTTGCCTTGCATATTTTTCGCTTCCCCTCTAGAGAACATTTATAAAAACAGGTGGTCCCCAAACGGAATAACATGATCAGGAGACGTTGACGAGTGTAGTTCCATCTGAGCATCCTGTAAAACTCGACGATTCAACATTGTGTGGCCTGGATCCAATAACGCAGAGGGGAAGTGTTAAGCTCAGGGTTACCCTAAAATTAACAGACAGATGGGAGGAGCCAAAAAAAATCGTTAACGGCCTAAATTGTATGTTTGCCAATAAGGTCAAGGTATTAGGACACCACGCCTTTTTGGGAGGGGCCAAATTCTGAGTGGTTCCCTTATAGGAGGATCACTTCATATACATGAACAAGGCCCTCCCATATAACTTTAGGAGTGCAGGGGTACATTATATAGGACCTCACATTTCATAAAAGAGCTGCTCGTGTGGAGGTGAGCCTGATTAGAACAGCGATCGAGCACTCGGTGTGATACTTGACTGATATTTTACTCTCATATTTTAGATGCATGTAATATAGCTCTTCAGCGTCTATATGCGTTCCATAGGTTGTTAGTAACTGTATGATCATTTTTCTTATATATAATGGTATAAGTTCATATTTAGATGCGTGTGATAATTACTCAGTATTTATGTCCCATGTTTTGTGAGCGCTTTTCGCTTTTTGCTCTGCGCTTTCCTCTCTTTTTGTTCTGCGCTACTTATTTTTTGATGTTCATTTACACTTTAGTTCCGTTGTGTCCGTTTATACCTGTCGACCTGTTACCTTGTTTAAAATTCAAAATAATATTATAAAATATCCAGTGTCATCATTAAAACCTTTGCACCTTTAACTTTATTTTAACAACCGTAAATATAAAACCTATAACGCATGCGTGTAAAACTGGATACAAATATGAAAATACTTGTAACATTATAACCATCTAAGATTGAAAATCTGGCCTCTCTGCTAACTAATATAAGTCGAGAGTGAACACGAAGTAGAAAGAATTAGGTGGAAATTTTATAAAGAACCGTGTGGAGGGGTTCATATGTATATATCAATGACTGAAAACCGAACATAAGGTTAGTTTACTTTTTGTTGATAGGTGTGAATAACATGTAGAAGCGATGTAGAATTATGTCGAATCAGAAATCAATTTGATTTGATTTGAGCCTCATTTCCACCAGAGCCTCATCGTGAGTCATAATAGGCTCCCCAGTAGGGCGCGACCGTTGTTGATTCAGGTAAGTTCGCACGGCCTCGCTTGCGAAAATCTTAGTCATGTCAAGATGAAGTCAGAACATATTTCAAACGTGGCATATTCGCGTGCGAGAGAGTAAAGAGTTAACGCGTATCCTCGTAGAATGTGTTGTTATTTCAGTGCGTAATGGGGTGGAGAGACCAACTCACATGCACAGGTGTTTGGGGTTTAGACAACTTCGTTTAGTCCGGTGTTTTCCGAAAGCGATAAGCTTTTTACGGTAGGTTGGGTCCGTGAGTAGGCTTTGTAGCTTGCACGGGGGATCTAGGAATGCTCGTCGGGCTGCCGCGAGTGCGTTGCAATCCATCAGTAAGTGTTTCAGGCTGATAGCCACTTTGTGGCAACAGGGGCAAGGTGGCGCGTTTGGTTCTATTTCGACATCCATCAATTATTTATTTATTATTTGCTTTCATGTTCCACCGGAGTCCCAACGCGAAGTTAATGCAGACTCCCCCGTAGGGCGGTCTCGACATCCATCAAGTGGTTATGAGTTATCCACGTGCGTCCTGTGCACAAGCAGTTGATGAACAGTTGATCTTTTCTCCTGGTGAACTTTGTTTGCCATTTTCCGACTGAGGGTTTGACTGAAAGCATTTTTTGTCCACTCTGTTGCCACATTTCATCCCATCGGGATGTTATATGGGAGTTGATGATAGGGAACCAGTCCCCGTTATGTACTGCGAAAAATTGTTCTTGGTGAGTAGATGCCAGTTAAGCAAGCAAGTCCGCAAGTTCGTTTCCTCTTATTCCCGCGTGCCCGGGGATCAAGCAGAATTCCACTGCCTGACCCGTCTCTGTCATCACAAAGAGATCGTGCTGCATTTTACGTAGAACTGGATGCTCGTAGTGCAAGTGTTTTAAGCTGGGTGAGGACACTCAGGCTGTCTGAGAATACGACGTATTTGGATGAGCGATGTGTTTTGGCAATAGAGCTGGCTAGTTCGAGTGCGTGAAGCTCCGCATAGCACACGGAGGCCTCTTGGGGTAGGGTTGGCCGAGAGTGGGGTGTCCCCGCACACAGCGGCGGCTCGCACTCCGTCCGCGGTTTTGGAGCCGTCAGTGTATATGTGGCGGAGCCCTAAATATTCTTCCTCGAGTAGTCTAAGGAATTCCTGCCGGTACGCGTTGGTTGATGTAATTGCATCAGGGTACATTTGCAGGTCTAGGTTGATAGGTGGTGGGTTGATCATCCATGTTGGTGTGTTAATTTGAAAGATTCGGTAGGAGCTTTATGATTGATTGATATTTAGCGAGGTCAGCAGGTTGTCCACACGTAGGGAAAACGGTGGGAATATATTTTTTTAGACGCAAAAAGGCGCTTATCGGATATGTTGGTGATGTGGCTGATTGCTGGGTTGTTGATGAGACTTCTGATCTTGAAATAGTGTTGTAGTGAAAGTTCGTCTCGCCGAAGTGGAAGTTCGTTAGCGAGCACATTAAGGGATTCGACCGGGGTGGAGCGAAATGCGCTGGTTGATACGCAGAGCATTGTTTGCGATGGTCAAGAGTAGTTTTGGCTGCAGATACGTAGACAACGGCTCCGTAGTCCATGCGCGATCGTATTATTGCTCTGAACAGCGTCATTCCGGTGTCCATGTCGGCACCGAACTTCAGGGATGTCACCGTTTGGATAAGTCCTGTCGACCTTTTGCAGCGAAACGCCAGGGCTGCGATGTGGGGTCGCCACGTGAGTTAAGGGTCCCACGTTAGACCCAGGAATTTGATCGTTTTTTTGCATGCTTAAGATATGTTTTGCTTTTGCAGCGTTGGGGCTGTTTTCAGGTGTAAACTGGGCACAAAGGTGAAATGCATGCTTTTAAAGTAGTTTTACAGGGCGCGAATCGGAATCCGTTTAGGGAAGCCCAGTTCCCGACTAGGTTTAGGCACTTCTGGAGTTCATGTTGAATTGTTATGAGGCTGGGGTGTCTGTAGCATATTTGTAGGTCGGTCACGTATAGTGATGAGAGCAGTTTTTCGTCTCGGGGAAGAATGTCGGCTAAATTATCGATTTTGAGGATAAAAAGAGTGACACTGAGGACGCATCCCTGGGGGACGCCCATTTCTTGCGGTTATGACGGAGACTTGAGTGTCGCCAACCTTGACCCTGAAGGTGCAAATTTGTAGAAATTGCTGGATGAAAAACGGTAGCCGACCTCTCAAACCTTTACGGTGGAGATACTCCATGATCCCATATTCCCACGTAGTGTCGTATGCTTTTTCAACGTCGAAAAATATGGAAACCACAAGTCCTCTTCGGACGAAGGCCTGTCTAATGTTTGATTCTAATCGTACGAGGTGGTCCATTGTGGAGTGGCGCTCACGGCCACCGCACTGGATGTTGATAAGGACTGCATGCATTTCAAGGTAGTCGACTAGGCGTGAGTTTATCATTCTTTCCATAGTCTTACACAGGACGGTAGTTAGGGCAATGGGACGGTAGTTATGTAGGTCGCTGTGAAATTTTCCGGGTTTCGGTATCGGGATAATTACGGATTCCCACCATTGGTTGGGAAAGAATGAATTTGAATACAACGTATTGAACACATTAGCAGTGCTGGAGAGCGTTGTCAGGAAGGTGTTTGATCATGTTGATGTGCACTCGGTCGGGCCCGGGGTGAGGTTTCACGGGTGTGGTCGATTGCATTTTGTAGTTCATGGATGAAGAAAGGTTTGTTTAGAATTCTTCATTTGTGGAAGTGAAATCGATATGCTCACTTTCTCTTAGGATCTTCTCCCGTTGGAAAGGAGCCATATAGTTTGTTGATTGTGATATTTGGCTGTAAGTCTGAGTAAGTTTGTCCGCGTATGAAGAATAGACAGTAACTCCGTCCGGCAGTATGTTTATAGGTCGCTCGGGGCGACCTTGGATACGGCTGATTTTCCCCCACACATGGAAAAGAGGGGTGTTTCGATTGATTGTATCAACTGATTGGTTCCAGCTTTCTCGCTTCTTCTCCACGCTAAGTTTGCGGAACATGGCAGTTCCCCTTTTCCAGGCTACTCGGTTCCTGGGGGAACGCGCGCCGCGGAAGGCCTCGCACATCCTGTCACGCCGATCCTCTGCCTCGTGTACCTCCATGCATCACCAAGGTTGAGGGTAAATATCGCGGAATGCATGCAGTAGCTGCACTTAGGAATTTTTCGTATAGATGTATGATAAGGTAGTGCACTGAAATGTCTTCGGGAAGGCCCTCTACATCGACCCATGCGACATATGTCGCATTGACCCAGCTGGCTTTTCAGTAGTTGAATCGAAGTTCTTGTGTGTCAGGATTGTTTGGTCGGTTAGTAAGGAGCGATATGATCACTGGGTTGTGATCACTGTCATGTGTTGAAGGCAGGACTCCCAAATGAGTTGGGGAGCTAGAGTAGGGGAACAGATTGATAAATCGATGGCAGTTTCACTTTCGAGGGTGATCCGTGTGGGTTGTCCGTCGTTGAGAAGGATCAGGTTGTGAGTGTCTATGGTGTTGGCCATAATCACTCCTCTGGGGTCTGTTCTCACGCATCCCCACACTTCGTGGTAGCTGTTGAAGTCTCCAAGGAGGAGTACGGGATGATGCAGTTGGTTAAGCAGATCGGTCATTGGTTCTTCCATGAGGTAGTGGTTTCGTGACGAGTAGATTGATAACACTGTAATAGATCTTGAGATAAATATCTTCACTGCGACAGCTTGGAGTTCTGTTTCCAGAGGGAGGAGGGGTGAGGTATGCTTTGATGGATCATTAGTGCCACTCCGCCGAGTGCAGTC
Source organism: Gammarus roeselii (assembly GCA_016164225.1). Taxonomy (NCBI): domain Eukaryota; kingdom Metazoa; phylum Arthropoda; class Malacostraca; order Amphipoda; family Gammaridae; genus Gammarus; species Gammarus roeselii. The sequence continues at coordinate 3,237 of SDVV010025467.1, read as the reverse complement.
ACATTATTGTGACCTTCGCAACGGTGTATGACATATTGGGGTATAGAGAAGGTGGCTGTGTCGCGGAGTTTGATCTCCTGGAGGCCTACCACCAAAGGTTCATGGGTGGAGATTAGCGATAGTATTTCAACTTTCTTGCTTCTAAGTCCCTGGCAATTCCACTGAAGTATTGTGATGTTGTTCATTTCGGATTTTTTTCACACCCAGATCCCGTTGGTCTGGAGCGGTCGCGTGGTTTATAGGAACTTTTGTGGTGTTCTTGTCTATGAGGCGCAGGTGTCCTAAATCGAGAGCGTTCGCATGAGCGATCCGCTCTCTGTAGAACATGATCTCCTAGACTCACTGCGTTCTCGGCTGTGAGTGCTCTTGTAAGAGGAGGAGGACGAGGGAGTACGATCTTTGTGTTTGCTTCTCGAGCGAGCGCGTTTCTCTTCTATGGAGGGGTTTTCAAACATTATGATGGGCTGAGTAGTAGTCGTTGGGATATTTGAGTTGAGTACGATGCATGGTAGATCAGTGGTTTGGGGTATCAGTTCCTCGTTGAAGATTTTCAAGGCATCCTCGCGCATGCGATGGTCGTTCTCATTTGTGAGATGTTCTGGCGTTCGGCATGTTAGCTAAGGGTTGAATACCTCATTTTGGTTTTCGCTGGCTACGGTGGCAGTTAAGACGGTCAGAAGTCGTTCAACGCTCTGATCGAGGCGAGCTGTGGTTTGTGGGCTGCTACTACTCTTTTTGCTTCGTCGCGAGAGGGTGTTGCGTATCCCGCGGTCGTCGTCGGAGGAATCATCGTATCTTGGTCTTTTGATTTTCGGGTTCTTGGACCTCTCATCGTAGACGACCGAGGCAGCATCCATCGCAGGCCTTTCCTGGGCACTGGTGGATTCATTGCATGGGGCGACCGCCTCTATTACGAGGGGCGGTCGCTTAGCTGGTTGTGGTACTGTTAGTACTGGAAGGGGATTTCGGGGTCATGGTAGTAGTTTGTGTTAACTGTACACAAATATTGTCTGTTGGGGTAGACTTAGTTGTAGATTTAACTGCATTGGCGTAATTCAGATTACGGCAGTTGGGGTTTTGGTCGCGAAAGATTTGGATGGCTTGTTTTCGTGTGACTCTGCGGTCATTTTGTATGATTGTCATTGCTTTTTGGTCCATCTGCTTTGGGCAGCGGAGTCACCTGCCTCATGGAGGCATGAGCAGTGGTAGCATTTAGGTTGGCGGGCTGTGCAGTCTTTTCGGTCATGCTCGCCAGCGCACCTCTTACAGCGTTGGGGTATGTATGGCTGGCAGTATTTGATGACGTGGCCGTATTCCAGGCACCTTTTGCACATTGCAGGCCATGTCGCCACTGGGTAAGTTTTATTTTTTTTCCTGTTCGCCTGGGATTTCTATGAATTCCGGTGTGTCACGTCATACGAAAGTGATTTGGTACGCGGTGGTGTGAATGTTTCGTGGTTTAATCCATTCTGCTAGGGAAACGTTGGTGATTCCATAATCCTTTGCTAAACCTCCTGCAAAAGCCCTTGGGTCAGTTTTGGAAGTGTATATAATTCGTCTTGTAGCATTGAAGAACGGATGTATTTCGACAGTTACTTTGTGTTTGTCTATCTTGTTAATCTTTCGTATAGCGTTACTTTGCTCGATATTTAAGACGTGGGCCAGGTACTTCTTGCCCTGTCGGTTTATGTTTATTGGTCTGCCTTCCAGTTGTTTCAAGAGCGAGTTCATCATGGCGAATGGGTTCATTGAGGGAGCAACTTTGTTTGCACCGCTATCTACAAGCGTTATGAGGAAGTGGGTAGGGAATGATGCTGATCTTCTCTCCTGAGTGGGAGGGTCAGCCTGGGGGGAAAGAATCACGGCCGCAGCCTCTCGTCGCCCGACTTCGTTCTCAGTTTGGTATTGCAGGATCTCTCTCCAAGTCTTGTCCTGGGGGCAGTCTTCGTGCCCCGTAGGGTGACCGTTTACTTTGCAGTAAGAGCAGTGAGGTTCTTCGGATGGGCACAAGGGATCGTCTCGCTTATCGTGGTCGTCCTGGGAGCAGTGTGAGCATCTTTTTTTACCGTTACAATTTTAGCTCGTCTGTCCGTATTTCTGGCATTTATAGCATCGCATCGGACGTCTTCCGAAGGGTGTAACTTTGGTTTTGACGTCAAAGAAAGGTATGTCTGTGTAGTTGGGTGGGGTGGGGCAATTGAATTTAAGCAGATGGGCCGTGGTGGTGTTTCTTCTTGGTTTGATTTTTGGTGCGATTTTCCTTTCAGCTATACATTCCTCGTATTGGACGAGTCTGGTGATGAATTCGTCGACTTCATCATTCGGGAGATCCTCGATGTAAATCAGGCCTGAACTCATGGAAAAGATTGGGTGTGGTATGATTTTGCAAGGTTTTTCACATATTCTGTTTCTGGAGAGTGTAGTGTCACTTTGAAGTTTTGTGTCCACTTTAATGGTAAAGCTATCGTCACCGCTGGCGGTGATGTTGAGAATTGGACGACCGGTCATGGAGCCCAGCTCTTCTCGTAGTTTAAATGGGCAAATATTCGGTCTGTCATTGACATCAAATGTCATTTTCAAGTGTTCGGGGAAATTAGGGCTGTTGTTGAATAGGTTGTGGTCATCAAATCATGTGTATTGTCTTCTCTTTGTGTTTTCTGGTGTTCGCGCGTTACGAGTTTCTGCTGGGAGGTGAGCGATGTTATCGGAGCAGTCAGATGCGAAATCACACGAACAGGTTACGAAATCCCTGGCCTCCATACTCTTCATCAGCTCTTCCAGTTGAGCTTTCATAGTTGCACAGAAGTTCTCGAGTTTAGTGAGACGTTCGCCGACTTTACTGGAGGGCGCCGAGCAGTCCTCATTCTCCAGCTCGGGAAGGCCAACCATTTTGCATATCTTGCCCAGAGTATTCTGCATTCCGGTTTTATTCGCGTCCAGCTTCGAGACGCGCTCGTTTGTGTTGTCGACTACGACCTGAGTCAGGTCTCCTGTCGATGAGAAACTTCTGAAGGGCTCGTTTTTCTTCCTTGCAGACTTGTTTGAGTGCGACGCTCTAGAGAGGCCGTCAGCCCCTCTCCGATAGGGCATGGTCTTGCCCATTGTTTGATCCCCGGCTTCTACCCGGGGTTCTGAGTAATAAAGGTGGGGCCTTCTTTAAATTTATTTCTGTTGTATATACGAATATATACACTAACTTAGTTGCTCCTAAAACTACCCTTAAATGTTTTTTTTTCA